>OX328128.1:52744748-52878862 GCA_946811695.1 Gonocerus acuteangulatus
AAGAAACAACCTTGTTTTGTCATTAGATTGATTTCCAAAATTCAGAGTTTTTCCCCTTTTTTTCGACAGAGTTTTTCAATTCATTTGCTTATTTACTCTTTTGATTGAATGCTTAACCTTGCGTCATTAATAAAAGAGATTTTGGGACGGAAATTCTTCTGGGTAACAACCTTTTACAGCCAGGAGAAGGATGATGATATTCATGTTTTTTCTGTTGTTTTTTTTTTAACATAATTCACTTTGCCCGGTAGGATTAGAATCCATAAATTTTCAAATTAAAAAATAAAATACAATCAGTAAAAAAAAAAAGAAAATGGGCCTAAAAAAGTAGATTTTTATGTTGAAACGTATGGAAAGTTACTCATTTTTAATAAGAACAAAATTTAATTTAATAGACTAACTATTCCTTATTTTTTGTATTTAAGAACAATTAAAATGATTCCTGACTTCTTATATCAGTAAATAGTATTAATTTTTATTAATTAATTTAATAGTTTTCTAGTTTTTTTTCTTACTGGCATATAAGATATTTCAACATATACTAAACTATTTTAGTAACAATTAACATAAAGTTTTTTTTTTTTTTAATTATATAACTTAAGAAAAAATGAGATGCAAACAGTTATCAGTTAAGGTAATGTGAAAAGAAATCAAGGAATGGTTGGGATACGGATAAGACAAAACGTTAAATGTTCAGAAAAATCTTTAGTTCGAACGTTTCGGCTTGCTTCGGGATGGTGGATGACCACGATAACTTTTAGGAGACCATGAATAACTGAAGCACATAATGAAAAAAAGGTTTTGAAATAAGAGGGACTATTAATAGAAAAGTAATCTTGGAGGAGCGTCTTGATTTAGGTGAAGGAAATCTATATAAGGTTTTGATAATCGCAAAGTACTACATTATTCTTACTAGAATGCTAAATGCGTTCCACCGTCCAGACCTCTCAGACCTTCCTAAGAAGTCGGTTTGACAAGGGAATCGAAACTCCTTCCCCACCGGCGACTACCTAGGACAGGAACAGGGCAATAAAGGGAATGCTCCTGATCTGAAAGGAAGCTCACGTAGACCGTTTTATTTTCCTTTAACCCCTGGAATTGAACCGCACTCCGGCCGAACCGAAGAAATGTTTATGCTGCTTCGGTTAGATTTACGATCCTCGACCCTAGCGGCTTGAATTAAACAGCTTTAACTCCCCACTTTCCTACATCCGTTTTATGGAACTCTGCAGTGGGGGTAAAAGTCATATTAAAACTTTGATATGTTATTAAAGTAAACATAGTTCAGTTTTCAATATACATACTTCCGCGGCAAACATTTTTGTGGTTTTTAGAAAACAAAAATACACCTTTTCCGCTAAAATTCAGGAGCGTAACCTGATGATAATTTACAGTAAAACTATCGAATTTAAAGGGAATCATTGTATTGAACCTGGAACAATATAAAATATTAAAAAAGTATATAATAATGAAATATTTAAATACTTATTTTGTGGATTAATCCTCATAACCATTAATTTCTTTTCTTTTTGCATATAATTTATTATTTTGAATACAGTTAATTTTTATTGAAATTCTATTCTTCCTCAGTTTCTCTTTTCCTTCAAAGAGACCCTAATCTTCCTCAACCTATACCCTACTCTTTCTTACCCAAAATATCTGTCATCTACTAACCTAATCTAGCAGTTTTCATCCAATAATCTATCTAGCAATCAAGGAAAAAAGCTTATAATAAATATCGACAAATATAACATTTTTTAGTAATACGACATTCTCCAGTGACAGTTTTTTTAGCGGTATATGTTGCAGGAATATCGTCTTAGTTCATACAAGTAGGTCCATAATTTTATAATAACCAGGTTAGAAAATTTTGTGTACATGGACTTCCGCTACATGTTCCAGAGTTCTTTCTTTTCCTCTTTAATTTTTTGTAAATTTCCAGGTTATTATAAAATTATTTTAAAAAAAATGTAGTTTATAAAATCATGGACAACATGTTGAACTTTTACCAGCTAGCTAACCGCTGATATTATTAAGTATGTTAATCCGATAGGGGCTATAGATTTTGTTTTTCACCACACAACTTGACAGATATCATTCTCATAGCAAACACTCTGTGCCGAGGGTCGTGGGTTCGATTCCCACTATTGGGTGGTGGCTTTTCTTTGAAAAAAAAAAAAAGAAATGGCATCAGCCCTATCCTGGCTAGGAAAGGGTGGTAACCTATAGACAACCTGTCCTAAAATTCGTAGTTAATAATAAAGGACGTTAAAATTTAAATAAATTATGTGTTTTGTTTTTAACTTTATAGGTTATTTTAAGCAAATTATTCAAGAATGCAGCGTACGCTACCACATTTCTAAGGAATGTGCTTAGTAATGCAGCTCCTGCGCGATGGACCCTTTTTTTCTTTCTATTAAAACTATTGAGCCAAACGCGATTAACCTGCGACTCTATGATAACATCAAAGCTAGCCAATATCGCAGACATCCCCCCTAGAGGTAAAAGCCATAGACTGTAGGTTTGAGAAAGGGATTAATATCTTTATAGCCCGAAGGGGAGGCTGTAATCCCGTTAGAGAGGTTTATCCGGAGACCAAAGTAAAACAGAGAGTCTTGTTTATAGAGAGAACTGCACGGGTTTAGTAACTAGACATTTACTCTAGCTTCGGCTTTAGGAAGTTTTATCAATGGACGACGGAGTTAGCAACATTAAACCATTCAGAATTCTTAAGAACATTAGGCTGACATTAATATTGTGATTTCGTTATGAATTTATTTACGGATGCCGATTACATACATGTTTTATTATAGTTAACAAATTTGTCTCATTCAATAAAATTAAAGTGTTGAGGAAACAAATATATACTAAGGACTGAGCTATTCTGGCCTTAGACAACATTTTGTTTAATACATAGCTGCAAAAATTAATATTTCCCAAATTTCCCGTCGGTCCATATTTATCCAGAGACAGCTCAACCTCTCCCGCCATCTCCTGCCAACAAAGACCCGTCAACTCCTCGTAACTTCCCTATTATTCCCCCAGTTTGACTATGGTTGTTTGGTGTACGGTGGACTTTCTGGCGATCTCGAGGCAAAACTCAAACGCCTCATGAACTGTTTCATTCGTTTTATCCTCGGGATCCCCAGAGACACCCACATATCACATTTCTACCAGGAGCTAAATTGGCTATACCCTCATTATCGTCGTCAGTACTTCCTCGGCTCAGTCCTTTACCAAGTAATTCAATCCCGTAGACCTTCTTATATTTTTCAACTTCTTAAATTTAAATCCTCGGTTTACTCCCGTAACACCCGATCTCGTCCTTCCGATCTTTATATTCCTTCCCACCGAACAGCAATATTCGAAAAATCATTCGTCACCGGTGCCACCTCGCTATGGAATTCCTTGCCTTCGTTTGTCCGCCATTCTACCAACCTAGAAACCTTTAAATCCCGACTCTTCCACCACCTTCTATCCCTCCAAGTTTTACCCAACACCTAATCTATTTTGAAGCTGTACACTATATATTGATACTGATAGCACTTATAAGTTTTCAAGTTTATACGTAAAATTCAAAATTATTTTGTAATTTCAAAATTATTCCTATGGGACTTCTGTCCCGGAATAAGAATAAAACTTTTCATTCATTCATTCAAAAATCTAAAAATGATACTTCCTTGATGGATAGATATTAAGGTATGAACTTTGGTATTTTGGAAATTTATAATTTAGAAAATCCCAGAAAGCTATTTTTTTTTAATAAATTAAATACTTTTCATAGAGATAATGTCAGTAGAAAATAGTTCAACTACTTTGCTTTTTAAATATCTACACAAATTTCTGAAAAGTCTAATGCTCTACCTACTGGCGTTAACGACCTCAAAGGTTGACAAGCCTTAAATCCAACCGAAAAAAAAATCCAGCTTTCCTTTAACTTATTCACTTATCAGATGAAAGGCCAACAAAAAAAAGTCAAGTAAAAATAATTCCTTTTTATTTCCGCTCTACTAGTTCTGAACCTTCAGTGCCCCATCGAAAAATTCCCTACAAATACGATACTTATGCGATTTTTGATTGAGCGATCTCACGCGGAGAAATCAGTGCTTGAATGGAATAATTTTCGCCAAGGATACTGTCAGTTTCCTGTTGTAGCGACTAAGATCTTACTTTTCTTCGAGATTTTATTTTACAGTTTTACATGTGATTACATTTTCAGGAAAGATTAAGAAAAAAAGTCCGTCACGCAGGAGCTGCATAACTAAGCACTTTCCTCAGAATTTGGGTAGTGTAGACTGCTTTCCAGAACAATTTGCTTAAAATATCCTACATAAATAAAATAAAAACGTGAATAGTTCTCATTTTGTAATGAGTAACTGATCAATTATTAATCTGCTTCCAGAGTTATGTTTACACATGGTACCTACTACACTACGTAATAAATACAAAAATCCTCATATTATCGTATTTTGATCTAACGCAGGAACAGGATACAGTCACTCTAGTGGTAGAAAGCGCTCCTTGTGGCGGCTTTGTGAACCTACGTCTGCCGGCTTTTCTATTCAAATATATTACAAATTAAACCCCCGCTTTCCGATTGACCGATTCAGCTCATTTTTACAACACTTCTTTCTCATGAGTTACCCACGACGTATACCGCGTTTCGTTACAATACAGCAGAAATTACGACCGGTATGAGTATATTAGGAATTTGGGTCCGGAGTAAACCCCCCCTTCTAATGAACCGATTTAGTTTATTTTTACAACACACATTTATCTGTGGATTAGCACTACGAATGCCGAGTTTCGTCGAAATATACCAAAAATCACGGCTGGTAGTGGCGAATTGGTATTGTGGGTCCGGAGTAAACCCCCCCTTCCAATGAACCGATTTAGTTCATTTTTATACCTCACTTTTCTCTCTATATTACCACTACGAATACCAAGTTTCGTTGAAATATATCAAATATTATGGCTGACATAGTCAAATAAGTGTTTTGGGTTCGGGGTAAACCCCCCCTTCCGGTGGACCGACTTTAGTGGTTAACGAACTCGTTCAATCGTTTGCTAATTGAATGCTATATACCAAGTTTCGTGACGAAAAAACAAAAACTCTGGCCGCTATCGTGTTAACAGACACATATATATATATATATATATATATATATATATATATATATATATATATATATATATGCATATATATATGCATATATATATATATATATATAGATATATATAAATTTTAACGGGGGTCATTTTCGGTGTCTACTAGGTAGGATCGATAAAGATTTGAAGAAATTTTTCAAAAATTCCGTCATGAGTCCAACCTCAATAGCTACTTTCCTTCGGAGGAAAGTGCTAAAAGGCATTAATTTTTTCTATTCTAAGCTATGTATCGAGCAACGTTATGATACTTTCAGAAAAAAAAAAAAAAATCAGTCCCGTAACAGGCCACGAGGGCCCTGAGAGGCAGATACTATAGAGGTATCTGATTCATGACCATACGGCACACTAGGGAGATAGTGTGGCTGCTTCGGCTAGAGTCATTAGCACCAACCAAGGTACCCATTATTATTATTATTATTATTATTATTTTTTTTTTTTTTTTTTTTTTTTTTTTTTTTTTTTTTTTTTTTTTTTTTTTATGGCGCATCTACTTCCAGGTCATTAGCGCCGACATCCAGGGTGCAGCGAGGAATTTTCCTAACGAGCCATGAGATGAGAAAATTCCTGCCGGAGGTGGGGATCGAACCCACCATCTCCCGCTTATGAATCCAATGCGCTAACCATTGGACCACGGGAGACCCCGGTACCCATTATTAAATTAATTAAAGGCTGGGTTGGCCTAGGGACGGTCAGGGAGGCCGAATTCAACCGGTGAACGAAGACACTAGAAGAAAAAATCTTTAGTGCTTGCTCGGGATTTGAACTCAGGCCTCCAGCTTATTAGTCCCGTGCTCTACCACTGAGCTAACCTCGCCCCCTATGATACTTTCGGGAAATTTCATTTAAAATAATGTATTCTTTAACTTTTTTAAATATTTACGACCTATGAACAGAAAACGAATAAACATCGAGTAACTCAACGAGGTAATTAACACGAGAAATTATTAATTTTGAAAACTCGTACTACTAGTATTTTAAAACTTCATCGTTTATGAATAGCCGAACTGATGTACTCCAAGTTTGCCTGTACGTCTGAAAGGTAAGTGGTGATTGAATTTGTAATTCGCTTAATTATTCATTTTACTCCGGAGGGAAGTTGAAGCTTTGGCTCGAGGAGGATCGAGTGGGCTCGAGAGCGACGGTAGATCCTTCAAATATTATGCTAATTAGCTAAAGTTTTCTTTCGTTTAATGCCTTCAGGATCGAATGCTTAGGCCTTTGAGAACTCTCCCGGGAACCCTTAAGGGGTATTCTGCAAAAATAGCTTAGCACTTGTTGAACCTCGGAAAATATGGTATTTATTGAATCCTGTTGAATGCTGAAGTGACTTATTGAAACATATAATAGAGGTATTTTAAAGAATTTCTGTCGGGCTTACATTGTTCGAATGATGCAAATGGAACTGCATCATCTAATATCGTTTCCGCAACTTCTTATCCCTGGTGTCATTTGAAAAGCTTAAAATTAGTGTATATTTAAATTCTAATGGTTAACCACCATTGCAAAAACATTACTCGCTTGAAACATGAAAGAAAAGTGACATTTAGGCACCATTATGCAGAGATGGGCATAATTTTATTTATAAATAAAAATACGAATTTATTCGTACTTCATATATTTGTGAATACGAATTTATTCGTACTTCATATATTTGTGAATACGAATATAAATAAATTCGTACTTCATGTATTTGTGAATACGAATATAAATAAATTCGTACTTCATATATTTGTGAATACGAATATAAATAAATTCGTACTTCATATATTTGTGAATACGAATAGAAATAAATTCTTATTCATAAGTGTGAATACGAATTTATTTTTATTCACATATATTAAATATAAAAATACGAATACAATTTTATTCGCAAATTTTTCTGCGAATAAAAATAAATTCACAGGAAAAATTGTAAATAATCACAAAAAATGTGAATATTTACAAAAATTCAAGTGATTAAGAAAAAAATCACATTAAAATATACGAATAAAAATTTATTCACATTATAATTTGTGAATAAAAGTTTATTCACAATAAAATTCGCAAATAAATTATGAATTAATTCGTATTAAGTTCATATCACGAATGTTATTGAAGGTGATTTTTTTTTTTTTTTTTTAAGGCGTTTAACGTCTAGGTTTTAGCACCTAGATTTTTTGTTTACCCCGAGTCCGCCGCGGGACCACCAGCCATGCTGCAGGGACACAGTTTGTCATCTGTACCTCCATAAAAAAAAAAAAAAAAAAAAAAAAAAAACGATAATTTGTTCTATATATATATATATATATATAATGTGTATCTTGTTCTATTTAATTTTCCTGCTAAAATCAATTATAAAAACAACAAGCAATTAAGCCAATGGCCGTAGCCACTTTGAATAAACCGGTTCCCGTAGACCACCGAAGTTAAGCAACGTCGGGCGTGACCAGTACCCGAATGGCTGACCGACCACTGTTTTTATGACGAAATGTTTTTATGAATAATTATTCCTATCGGGATCTCCCGTGGTCTAGTGGCTAGCGCCTTGGATTCATAAGCGGGAGATGGTGGGTTCGATCCCCACCTCCGGCAGGAATTTTCTCATCTCAGGGCTCGCTGGGAAAATTCCTCGCTGCATCCTGGATGTCGGCGCTTATGACCTAGATGTAGATGCGCCGTAAAAAAAAAAAAAAAAAAAAAAAAAAAAAAAAAAAAAAAAAAAAAAAAAAAAAAAAAAAAAAAAAAAAAAAGTTCCTGTCTTCGACTGTTGCCCAACTGATTCTCCCGTTCTAATTACTTTTCTGCGAGAAGGTTACAAGGCTCAAAAGTGCCAAAATTGTTTATGATGGTCTAGTGAAGTCTACCTGAAAGATTATGTTTTACACCTATATGTATTATTTCTTAATTGCTTCCAATCTAAATATTAATAATATGCGGGAGTGACTTGCAATCATCAGACGATCTGATTTATTGTTTGATTTGTTATGTACTCACCATGTCATTTCTTTTTAGGTTTAAAGTTTTTCTGTATGTTTGAATATTTATGGAAGTATTTAAATTCTATTCAAAGCACTCAATCAATAAGTATACCACGAATAAGTAGGGATAACAAAAAAAAAAAAAAAAAAAAAATCAAGTTGGAAGCGGAGTTTGTTAACTGGTTTTCCGAATGTGGAAGGGGCTACGTGGAAGTTGTGTATGAGGTCTCGGCCAGAAGGAGTGATCCTTATCCACCAAAAGCAGGCCTGCCAACCCTCTCCATTCCCATGGAAATACAAACCTTTTCTATACGAACTTCTCTCCGGGAACGGCATCTACGGCATCGACACAACCTGAATCTGACACTCAAACTTGCAAATGGCGCCTACAAGTTTTCAGCCGAGATTAAATAATCGAGTTCTTTTGGAAATGCCAAAACATTTTGGATTCGTGGCTAGATTTTTCCTAAGGTCCATCCAAATTTAAGTTTATTAGTTTTCTTAAAATGTACTAGCATTTATAACTAGAAAGGCCTATTAGTGCAGCGTTAGAAAGAGAGAACTCACAATTATCTTCAAGATGGAGTTTGTAATGGTTGGTCATACATGTAAAATTCTCACTAAACCTCTCAACGAAACCTGAAGAAGCGGAAGACTGAGACTGAGGTGTTCTGGCCATACGGCCGAGGATACTCTACATAATACCAAACCTAATCTTGCTAACAGAAAGGGCAACAGACTTCGAGTATTTATATCCCGAAAACAAGTGCCGCTTGCCCTATTGAAACTTCTGTCTGCAAGATTAGGTTAAATATTATGTATCATATAATAGTGTACAGAAAAATGCTAAGCAAACTCTCTTTTTTATTTAGTAAACATTGATACGCCCTGCCTCTGTCTCCCATGTTAAAAAGTGGATCTTTGAGGCTCAATATCTCGAAATCGAGTACCGCTTGGAAAGTCCTATCTTTTTCCAATGCTTAGAAGACACTTTAATTAACATGTAGGCAAATTTATAAAAAGTCCGACTCGCAGGAACTGCAGCATCTTAGCGCGGTTCCGTTCATGTCCCTTGTGCCATTCGATAAGCTTAGAAAAGAAATAAACTTACTTTTTTTTATATATCTCGTGAAAATTGTCAAAATCCTATCGAACATCTCGAATAAAAGTGATATTAAGGCGTCAGGGACACCGACAGTAGCTAACTTTTACACAGAAGCGAAAATTACAGAATCTGGCTCTCATTCTAAAGCAAAGCTCTATAAATCAATACAAAATATGCCTAATAAAGCCTTTCTAGAGGATACAGAAGCATGGGCGTATATGAGGGGGGGGCTGAGGGGGCTGCAGCCCCCCCCCGAAATTTTGAATTGATGATAAAAACTTCTCGTAAAACCCTTAAAAATAAATTAAATAAGATCACTTAGTTCATAAAACATGTTTAATTTTACTTGCAATAGCGTTTTAGTTGCCTAAAACTATTCCAAGCTCTAAATATTTAGTATTCCATACCCTGGAAATGGTCTCAGCCCCCCCCCCCGAAATTGTTTTTATATACGCCCATGTACAGAAGGATCAAGAAGGAGTACACAAGATTGAGTAGAATACCCTGCCTAATATAGCCTAAATAGAATAATATGCCGAATAAAACCTATCTAGTAAATACACAAGGACAAATAAAAGTCTTGACGAATAACAAGTCAAGAAAAAAAACTTCAATAGAATAATATACCTAATTAAGTCTATGGAGTAGACACAAATGGACCAAAAACAAGTCTTGGGGAATATTGTTTTTTTTTTCTAATTAAATACTTTTTATCAATATTTAGTATATAACCTTTGTTGAAAACTATTGATTGCTAATTGATGAATCGGTCTACAACTAAGTAGTCTTTATGAATATTTAGTATATAACCTATGTTTGGATCTGAGTTTTTGGGGTGCTCTCCGCCTAGGCTTTGTATTTGTGTCGGCAGATAACTGGGGTATATTTACAGCTCTTGAGGATTAACTCTTAGCAGGTAAATTTCCTGCGGCCCCCTTGTTTCTACGGGCATTGAACCGCCATATTCGCTCATAGTATCTAACCGTTGTGAAGTTTATTTTTTGGATTTAGGACTTAATATACATATGTAGACTAAATCATAGCAAGAAGTAATCCTCCGTCGTCGGTTCTTAACTATGTAGACTCGCTAATGTTATCCAATCTTAGACACATCGTATTTAAAATCCAAAGCAAAAACACGACATTTCATCAGAATCCCCTGCTGAATAAAACTTATATAGAATAATATGCAAAATAAAGCCTATCTAGTGGATAAAAATAGAGGAAAAAAGCCGTTCGTGGTGGTAGAAAATCTTAAAAGTATTTCGCTCAGAAATCTCGGAAATATTGTCACTAATTTTACGTATCCTGTTTTATATCCAAATAGATTTATATTCTATAATCAATAAGAAAAACCTACTAACAATAAAAAACTATGGGTAACAGATGAAAATAGGGAATACCAAGAATAATTCTAAAGAACGAAATCAACACCAGTACTGTAATCTAGATATTCATACGGCATCTTCGAATTCTAACAAACAAAATATTGATTCTAATTATACGTATCCTGTTTTATTGACAAATACATTTGACTACTATAAGCAATTAAAAACACTAGGGAATATGCCAAAGAACTCGGAGTAGGAGCCTCGACAGTTTCAAGACATCTGAAGGAAATCGACAAATCCAAAACTGACATTTCATACGGTACAGCCTGATATATTTTTAACAATGAATTGTTTTTCTTATTTTAATTAATCTGTTTTATTGTCAAATACATTATCCAACTTTAAGCAATTAAAAAATAACAAGGAATAAAAACAAACAAAAAGAACCGTTCGAATAAACGAAATCAATTACTTCAATGTTTAGGCACTTATTTCTCCGATTGACATAGCCTAACCAAAAATTGTTTCAGAATCTTTTTTGTAGAAAATTTAGTAAGCTTTCGCATGGTAACCCTCCCTTTACCAATATTCCTAACCGTCTTCGAGATATTAGGGAATGTATACGAAGTTCCCAAAACATTTCATGTCTGTTAATAAAATATTTTATTCTAATCCTTCCTTAGCTCCAAACGTAACCAAAATTTTAACATATTAGTGTTGATGAAATTCAACCATGCAGAAAATGTTTCAACTGAATCCCATAATTTTAAGTATCAAAATCAAAGACAAAAAGAACAGTTCGAATAAGCGAAATCAATTACTTTAAAGTTCTAAGCAATTATTTCTCCGATTGACATCGCCTAATCGAAACTTTCATTAGAACCGTTTTTGTAGAGCATTTAGTAAGCTTTCTAATGGAATTCTTCCGTTTCCCAAGATTCTCAACCTTTTTCGAGATATTAAGGAAAGTATACAAAGTTACCAAAACGTTTTTGTCTGTTAATAAAATATTTTATTCTAACCCTTCATTAACTCCAAACGCAACCAAAATTTCAACATATTAGTTTATATGAAAGTAGAACATGCAGTAAATGTTTCAACTGAATCCCATGATTCTAAGTACCCAAACCAAAATCGGCATTCAAAAATTATTTTTTCACTTTTCTCGAAAACGGTTACAGCTATCGCCTTGAAAATGGTTCCATTCGTTTTCCTAGCCCAAGAAGCCTATAAAAAGAGTAATTACAAACTTATGAAGTCAAAAACGTAAGCGTTACGATTTTTTTTGCGCACATTTCGCCCCAAACGCCAGCTTCCAGTGGGCGGATTTTGCTGGTTAACGAACTTGACCTTTCAAATTGGACGACAGATTTTTGTACCAAATTTCATCAAAATCGGACCATTAGGGAGGCTAGAAATCCGCGAACAGACATATATATATATATATATATATATATATATATATATAAATAAATATATACATATATATATATATATATATATATATATATATATATATATATATATATATATATATATACAAATTTGAACCACCGTTATTTTCGGTCTCTAGGGGTTCTGAAACGCGACCAAATTTCATCAAAATCGGACCATTCGTCTTCTATCTAGAGAGCGAACAGACAAATATATATATATATATATATATATATATATATATATATATATATATATATAAATATATACATATATATATATATATATATATATATATATATATATATATATATACAAATTTGAACCACCGTTATTTTCGGTCTCTAGGGGTTCTGAAACGCGAAATTTTCCAGTCGGCACTTCCGGATTGTTTCATCAACCTTATAAGCGGGGTTCCCCTCTATGGGGGAGGGAGGAACCGCGCTAAAACGTAATACGAAAATGGAAGCTTAATTAATTTATTTTAAGTAGTTTATTTAATTTACTTCAATTGATACATTGCTCAAATAGAATATGGGGAGTTTTTTTGAGGGTTGTATTTTGGGATTTTAACGATTGCATCAGTTCAAGAATTACCTCCGAACGCCTTATGTCATTTTTTTTGTAAAAACGCAAAGATTGTATGCTTTAAAAACATATTAACTACAAAAATATAAACAAAAACTCAATTTTTTTAGAAACTTCATATATTTAAAGGGCAATAACCTCGCTCCAAATGGACCAATCGAGCTCGTTGAAGTCCCAAAAAATTATTATTTTTAAAGACTAAAAGGCAGTAGTCAGGAAAAGGTTTATTTTGGTTAAAAAGTTTAATACAAATTTTATAGTGTAAAATATCCTAAATTATGACTTTTGAGGGGTGGGGCTTTAACAAAAAGTGGAGGGCTTTTTCTGACCCCGGATTCGGCTTCAACGCCTAAAACGTTTTTTTTTATTGTGACTGTGTAATCATTGTGCACTTAACTCATATTGCCTATTTTCCGACTTACCAACCAATGTGGCCAACGTGATAGTACACTTCTTTGGTGAAGTCAGTTTCTTTTGTTGACTAAACACATCTAAAATTAACGGATCTACAATTATATATTTCAAAATATCATTTAAATCATATTAGTTCGAAAACTTCTTAAAAAGATCATCAAAAGAGTGGGAGAAAAATTCTGGCTGTAATTGGACTGGTTATTCCCAAGTGACCCCCTCTGATCAGATATGCAAACAAGTGGGATCACTTTAAGCAATGGAGTGGAGAAAAATACTCTCTCTGCGGAAGTAAATGGACAAACTTTAAGTTGGTCGGAGCGGGGACTAAAATGGACTGCTATCGGTTGGCGAAATGCTGCTTCCCGCCATCCCCTTTCGCATACATTGCCCGCTAGATTGAGTTTATAAATGTTGCCGGAGTCGGCCAGAAGTCCTGCTGATAGAAAAAGTTCGGTATCTGGAGGCGGTAAAGAATTGAAATTCAGAAGACAGCCCCCAGGGGTTGGCCGATTCACACGTGACACCCCCAGTCAACTTTCCCCCATGTCTCAGCACATTTACATTTAGCAAAGACCTTCCTCTCACATATTGCTGTCCGGTTCTTGTTGATTTTTAGCATTCCGAATAAGGTTTACGTAGTTTTCCACTTTGGTTTCACTCAATGAACATTTTTTTTTTACATGCATATATCTAAAATAAAATTAATTTCGTTTAGAGCTTTCTGCTCAATTTCAGGAACATAAATATGCTTTAGGTCCACACGATAAACCTATGTAATGTACTGTATAACATACAGTCTTCTTTTTCGTACATGGCCACGTAACACTTTTTTATGACGTTTTTCCCCAGTTTAGTCATCGCTAAAGCATAATTTTGCTAAAAATGATAATTATGACATAGATAAATGTAATAATAATGATAAAAGTAAAACTGCAATTTTGGTGTAATGGCATTCGACCAAAGGAGGATAAAGAAGTTAACAATAGCTCTCAAGAAAATAATTACATCATGCATCTATATACGTACATTATTAAACTATTAATATAGGTGAACCTGTCTACAATTTGCATGCGTTTTTAGGATACTAAGCCACATCAGCACACTACAGCTGGCAACTCTGCACATGACACCACATCAGCTTTCTTGGTAACCACCTCCCCAGTAGGCAGCTATTCACAGAGAATAGTAAGTATATATATATATATATATATATATATATATATATATATATACATATATATACATACATACATACATACATACATACATACATACATAGATACATACATACAAATTTGAACAACTGTTATTTTCGTGATTAATCGGTACTTCCGTCATTAGGTCAACCTTAGAAGCAGGATTCCTTCCTATGGAGAGAGGGAGGGACCGTGCTAAAAGGTCTGAGGGCTAACGGTCATAAAACTTGGAAAGGTTTTAAAGGGAAATGCCTACACTATCTACTAGAAATTCTAGAAGTCTAGTAGTTGATTTAGATACTGCTAGGTGCCGTTTCTGAGACAAACAAATATGCAAGAGAAGCCTGTTGTTCAGAACCAAAGATCGGTGTTTGTAGTATCGGAAGGACGCTAACCTCACTGCAGAGAAATGTGTTAGCAAGAAGCACAAGGGGTCGCTGACGCAGCAAACCTGTCTATGTTAGTAGCAGGAAATGATAAATAAAGTTCTTAAATGATAAATGGAGTGTATCAATAATAAAAGAGTAAACTTTTCCTTTTCAATACGCTTCTCATAATTCTCGCGATCAGCTTCAGAATTCAAGCAGTTAGATTTGCATTTTAACTTTATTGGCCCGCCCGCTAAGTACCACCGGTATAGGGGCTGTGAATACCAGGGTCCAGGGTATTGGAGAGTTTTTGCTCCCTTCGGTATCTGGTTTTGCCCCATTATTGGACCTATGGTGCCCAGATAGTCTCCGTGCTACATTAACCAATGAACAAATGGCTTTAGCAAAAACTCAACAACTTCTGAACTGAGTGCCAATTCATCTGTAACCAAACTCTCATTTCTATGATAATCTGTTCAGAAATAAAAAGTTCCGATGGAAATATTCACTAATTAATGTAACTAAACATTATATACATACATATATATATTTATATATATATATATATATATATATATATATATATGTATATTTATATATTAATAACTGAATTCCCACTATTTTCGTGATAGTTAGTAACTACTATTGGCTCATTTATGTCTCATGGTCGGTCCGTTGTGAGCATGTAATGCAAACAATCGAAAAAAAAAAAAAAAGTATAAAACTCCCAATCAAAACAAAAAATATTAAAAATGAAAATTTCTACAAAAACAAATAGGATTTAATTAACAAGAGACAAGGCCGGGTGTAGGTGGACGGGGGGCTAGTAGAGCTCTATTACGCTGGAACAGCAACATTGCAACCCCAACTTCTAACATACTCAGTAATTTATTGCAAATTTGTTGCTCCGGCCGTTTCTGAGAAAACGTGGCTGTGCTAGCGTAATATTACGCCAGCACAGCCACCCCCGTAACTTTTGATCTAATTGTCTGACGAAATTCAGATTGGTACCAGAATTTGAAGCTAATTTGTTGCTCTAGAATGACACCAATCACAAATTTGTCACTCCAGCCGTTTCCGAGAAAACGTGGCTGTGCTAGCGTAATATAACGCCAGCACAGCCACCCCCGTAACTTTTGATCTAATTGTCTGACGAAATTCAGATTGGTACCAGAATTTGTTGCTCTAGAATGACACCAATCACAAATTTGTCGCTCCAGCCGTTTCCGAGAAAACGTGGCTGTGCTACCTAATATTACGGTAGCACAGCCACCCCCGTAACTTTTGATCTAATTGTCTCACGAAATTCAGATTGGTACCAGAATTTGTTGCTAATTTGTTGCTCTAGAATGACACCAATCACGAATTTGTCGCTCCAGCCGTTTCCGTGAAAACGTGGCTGTGCTAGCGTAATATTACGCCAGCACAGCCACCCCCGTAACTTTTGATTTTTCTCAATCCAGAGCAACAAATTATGGCACCAGTCAAAATTTCGTCGGCTAATTGTCCAACGAAATTTTGACTGGTGCCATAATTTGTTGCTCTGGATTGAGAAAAATCACGAATTTATTGCTCCAGTCGTTTCCAAAAATCGTTGCTACAATATCCTCATTATACTACATAAGTTTTTTTGTTTTTTTTTAAATATCCTTCACCTACGTAGAACTGATGAAAAATTGATATCTTACAAATGAAGGTCTCTAGGTATTTGCCTTCACGTTTGTGGATTAAACTATATAACACGACGGATTAACCTTTTAAAATTCAAACTGATGTTTCTACCATTTTTTCCGTTCAAACATACATCGAAAAGGTATTTTTCTGATATTATTTTACGACCTGTGTATTATTATGATGTGTCTTTTAGCACATTTATAAGGAACGTTTTAATTAAGATTCTTCTCGTGAAATACGTTTTTAAAAAGTTCTTCAAATCTGCATCGATCCTTTCTAACAGATAATAAAAATAAACCCGGTCCGATTAATTTTTTTTTTCACACATCTTTCTCTTTATGCAGGGTGTCCCGCATTGAGATGTCATAACTTTAGGGGTTTATTCTGCACCTCATTTGTAGTTCAGAGGAGCAGAAATTAACGTTCTATCTGAACATTTTGTCTATCTTAAAAAAAAAAACAAAAAAAAAAAAAAAACACGGATTTCTGGTTATCTTATAACACCCACATTTTCAGGATTTACATTATATTTCCCTAATAAGAAACATCCGTTAGTGAAATATTGACTTGTAAATTAGAAGCTATACTAAGAGCCATATAGATGTGAACTATTGATTTTAGTGTTTTCTTCAATTATTCAATATTTTCTTGACCAGCTATTTGTAGACTTACAGGTTTTATTTCCGTCTTAAAGGTTGCCTTATTTAATAAGCTTAAATGTGTTATCTCGGTGTTTCAGAAAAAAAGTTATTTGAATCTAATTTTTACTGATTCGTAAGTCAAAACCAGTAAATGTGCTTTAGCGTGAAGGAGCCATTCTAAGCACATTCTCTAATTTTACACGATAATTGTGGTGTCTCATCCTTCCCACGCTTCGTTCACACTCTTTTTGCTCCGATTAAGGGTGGAGAAATATGATAGAAGAACATATTGAAAATAATTACAATAATTATTCTAAACATAATTGAACTCATCAATAGGATCCATAAGCAGCCCCAGCTCATGAAGACCCAGAGACAAGACGTCCTCCGTATAGCCCTGGATTCTGATAGTCGTCGAGCTTATATTTGTAGGCAACAGAAAGGAGGACATTTTGAAAATCCTAATTTACCTGGCAATATTGCAAGAACGGGTGTTTCTAATCGGAAATTTAATGTAGATTTTAGAATCATATTTAGATTTGCCCAAAAAAACAAAAAACAAAAACAATCGACGTCGGTCGATATATATATATATATATATATATATATATATATATATATATATATATATATATATATATATTGTTAATATACAAATGCAAGTTGTATGCTATTTATTGCATGAGACTTGCAGACAAAAATAAACTCCCTTCTTGCAGGGTTACTGTAAGGAGGAAACAAATATATATATATATATAAGCATGGACAACTGTCTGACGAAGCAGAATGGGATTTATGCGAAATAGCACCCAATCGACCGTTAATTCTCCCCAGCGAAGAACTCTAAAAAATACTTCAACTACCTATCTTCATATTACGTATTTACATTACCTTTATACCTCATGTATAACAGACCTGTGTATATATGGTATATATATATATATATATATATATATACCATATATACACAGGTCTGTTATACATGAGGTATAAAGGTAATGTAAATACGTAATATGAAGATAGGTAGTTGAAGTATGCAAATCCCTGAATGTATGAATTCCCTTACCAGCTTTGAAACTAAACCTCCGGGTATCATTTGCTTTTCTGTCCGACCAACTCGGACGGAGCCTACTGTAGCTTTGTTTGTAAAAAAATAAGCAATCTTTAAGAAAACAGAAAAAGTATAATATCTCCCTTACTGAGAATCGAACCATACTTTATATAAACTTCCCTGTTCCTTTTGAAGTGTACTATCCATTCTCAAAATTTGATTACACATTTACGGGACATCCCTTAATATTTTTCTCGAATACGAACTCAAAATGTAACAGAAATTTAAACATCTTTGTTTAGGTGAATTTCAAAGTTTTAGAAAATATTTAAATTAAATCCCATGATTCTAAGTACCCACCAAAGAAATGAGTTACAGAAACATTTGTTCCACTTTTCTCAAAAACGGTTACAGATATTGTCTTAAAAATGGTTTCATTCGTTTTCAATTTTAAGAAACCTATTAAACGAGTAGGTACCTGCAAGAAAATGAGATCAAAAATGTAAGCATTGCGATTTTTTTCGCACGAATTTCGCTTGAAAAAAAGCTTTCCCTTCACTAAATTTCCCTTATCAATAATAATAATAATAGCCGAGGAATCATTGGGTTAATCTTCAGACAACTTTCGTTGAATATTCTGATAGCGACATTTATTACTCCAACTCCAGAATCCACATGTGGAGAAGTAACGACTTGATCATCCGCAAAATCAGTAAACAAATTTTAACAATTCTTACATTATTTATGCAGCACTTATTCATATTTTAATTAAATAAATATAAAGGCTGTGATTTTTATTTATTTATAAGTCATTCATAGATTATTACTAGGGACCGGAGTTTTAGGATAAAATAAGCACCCAATTAGGTTTTTGCAACAGGCATAAGAGGTCTTTTTAGGTTTTTATTTAAAATTGCATTTTAGGCTTTTTAGGTGATAAAAATGTTTTCAATAGGTAGGTTCAAAAAATAGGCCATTTTAGGTTTTTATTTAAAAATCCATTTTAGGTTTTTTTAGGTGATAAATTTGTTTCAATAGGTACGAAGAATAAGTTTAACCTATTATATTATTATCATTAATAATTTGGTTAATTTATAATTCATCAATAAATATGTATATCATGATGATTAGATAGTTAGCCGTCGAGGTGATAAGTAAAGATGGAATGGTTGGGATTCGGCTAAATAAACCTCAATATGATTTTGTTTTAAAAAATCTATATTTCGGACGTTTCGGCTACTCATTGGTAGCCTTCGTCAGCTAAAATGACAAAAAAAAAAAATTAATACAAAAACAGAAAAAATTATGATTGTGATAGGTAACAGAGCTATAGATACAATTAACTTATAAAAGAACATATCGTCTTAAA
Source organism: Gonocerus acuteangulatus (assembly GCA_946811695.1). Lineage (NCBI taxonomy): Eukaryota > Metazoa > Arthropoda > Insecta > Hemiptera > Coreidae > Gonocerus > Gonocerus acuteangulatus. The sequence goes on from OX328128.1 coordinate 52,764,046, forward strand.
TTCTTAGAATGAAAAAGTGAATAGGTACAATAATTGATTTTAATAGTAATTAGTAACGTTAATTGATTTTACAAAGAAATAAGAAGCTACATACCAATGACAACTATAGTAGCTAATAGTAACATTAATTAATTTTACAAAGAAATAAGATACTACATACCAATAGAAATACCGAGCGGCAGAGGAAGACCAAGGTTGGCAATTAAGTAACCATTGTAGAGTGTCTAAGGAGAAAAAGAAATCTACTGGGGTATAAGTAAGTGGAAACAGCAGGTGGTGGGGGAAATGTCGGTAAGGATCAAAAAGCATGTTTATGACATGTCGGTAAGGATCAAAAGGCATGTTTATGACATATTTATGGCAGGAAAGGAGAAAAAGGTGTTAATGGAAGGATACCCAAGGGGCATGGTAAAAATCTAGGTGGGAGGTCGGGAGAGTATTTGGAAAATATTAGCGTACATAGGAGAAATGCCTTGTTGGTCAGTTTTGTAGTTTATATTGTTTTTGTTTAAGTTTATGTGTACACATTCAGAGATCTGTAGTCTTTTTTTGTTTCGTTGTGTAGAAAGAATTTTCGTGTCGTCGAAGTTAAAAGTGTGTTTTTGTGTAATGGCGTGTTTTGCAAGTGCAGATTTATCTATTTCTTTATTAGTGATGGTTCGTTTATGTTGTGTAAGACGTGAGTGAATGTCATTTATGGTTTCTCCTATGTATAAACCATTACAGGAAGGGGTTTGACAAGGGACTTGGTAGACACAACGGGTGGTTTGTTCAAAAGGGATGGGATCTTTGTGTTTGGTATAGAGGGTTTTGAGTTTGTTGGTAGTTTTCAAACCAAAATTTAGGGAAGGGTAGGATTTTTTTATTGTCTTTGTAAGTTTATCAGTCAGTCCAGGTGTAAATGGTAGAGATCGGAACATTTGGTAACAAGGAGTTAGGGAAGAATTGGGAGAGACAGTGTTGGGAGGTTGGGATTTTGCTTTTTTAACAAGGGATTTTATGAGGTTGGGGGGAAATTGGTTGCGTGCCAATATATCTGAGGCGATATTAATATTTTTATTGTGGAAGGAAGCATGGGATAGGGAGAGGACTCGGCGGAGGAGATTTCTGGCTACATTAATCTTGAGATGGTAAGGATGGGATGAATGAAAATTAAGTAACCGTCCCGAGTACGTGGGTTTGGTGTACCAGTCAGTAATGATAGTACCGTCAGTCTGTCTAATTAGTAAGATGTCCAAGTATGGGAGCTGTCTGTCCTGTTCTATTTCGACTGTAAATTGAAGGCTAGGGTGAAAGGAATTGAAACAGGTAAGTATGTCTGTTAGTCTGTTTGGGTTAATCATCAGCAAAAGATCATCTACGTATTTGCAGATGAATGAGACAAAAACAACATAAACTACAAAACAAAAACAATATAAACTACAAAACTGACCAACAAGGCATTTCTCCTATGTACGCTAATATTTTCCAAATACTCTCCCGACCTCCCACCTAGATTTTTACTATGCCCCTAGGGTATCCTTCCATTAACACCTTTTTCTCCTTTCCTGCCATAAATATGTCATAAACATGCCTTTTGATCCTTACCGACATGTCATAAACATACTTTTTGATCCTTACCGACATTTCCCCCACCACCTGCTGTTTCCACTTACTTATACCCCAGTAGATTTCTTTTTCTCCTTAGACACTCTACAATGGTTACTTAATTGCCAACCTTGGTCTTCCTCTGCCGCTTGGCATTTCTATTGGTATGTAGTATCTTATTTCTTTGTAAAATTAATTAATGTTACTATTAGCTACTATAGTTGTCATTGGTATGTAGCTTCTTATTTCTTTGTAAAATCAATTAACGTTACTAATTACTATTAAAATCAATTATTGTACCTATTCACTTTTTCATTCTAAGAATTTAAGACGATATGTTCTTTTATAAGTTAATTGTATCTATAGCTCTGTTACCTATCACAATCATAATTTTTTCTGTTTTTGTATTAATTTTTTTTTTGTCATTTTAGCTGACGAAGGCTACCAATGAGTAGCCGAAACGTCCGAAATATAGATTTTTTAAAACAAAATCATATTGAGGTTTATTTAGCCGAATCCCAACCATTCCATCTTTACTTATCACCTCGACGGCTAACTATCTAATCATCATGATGAATTCACTGGGACCCTGCCAACGTGCTCCAAAGGAGGCAAAATACATTATCAACCGCATCTCCAAGTTCTCCAAGAACCTTGTCAAGAAGAAAGAGGGCTTGATTTTTCTGCTAAAATGTAAGTCGAACAATTTCTTACCAAAACACATAAGAACCTCAACCAACCATATCAACCCGTGCGACCTGAACTCCCCTGTTCAAAAACAACTTGCAACAGCGAAACTTCATTTCCAGAAAAAATTACTCAATATAGAAATAGCCAATTTAAACTGTAAAATTAAAAATTTAGAAACATTGTTAGAGTCACACTTTAATATCTTAAGGGGGTTAGTTGACCAGGACCTGTTTAATGACATATCCAATTTTATTTCAAACATTTGTAATAGTTTAAAATCGAAGTTAAAAATAAATCTTTTCCAAAAATTTAATAAAACTCGCCAGAATCACGTTCACCGCCCCATCGGTGACGAAAACTGGGTTAAAAACATCTCCTCGGTCAACGTCCCCCCTCAGGTTAACAACATACTTGGTTTAGGAGAAACGTTTTCTTTACCCCCTACACCAGGTATTGTTGTTCCCAAAATAATTACCGACGTAGAATACATACTACAAACCGTTCCTTGTAAAGAGGAAGACCAAACCTGCTCTAAAGTAGTTAATAGCATCACCAATTTCTTGCAAATTCCTTCTCCCAGCCACTCCCACCTTTCCACTGAATTTTACAAAGACCTAAAACACACCAAAACTTTCTTACGGACACATGAACAACATATAATATGTACTAAATCCGACAAGGAAAACACGACCGTCATCATGGACAGAACAGAATACAACGAAAAAATGACCAAGTTATTCAACGACACCAATACATACTTACCCATTCCTAAGGACATTACGAAAATACAAGAACGAAAATTCAACGAACACATTCACAAACTTTTTAACTCTAACGAAATCGACAAATCCACTAAGTCCTTCTTAATTTCCCACAATTCCCTCCCACCGCGAGCCTATGGCCTCCCCAAAATCCACAAACCTGGTAATCCCCTTCGTCCCATCATTGCCAATATAGATTCTCCCTCTTCCAGTCTCAGTAAATTTCTTCTTCCCTCATTACAAATACTTAGCCATAATAATCCCTATGATATAAAAAATTCCTTTGACCTAATTTCTAAATTATCCAACCTAACCATTCCCCACGGCCACATTTTAGTTTCCATTGATGCCACATCCTTATTCACTAACGTCCCACTATCCAAAACGCTAGAAATAATCGAAAACCATTGGCCCACCCTACAACTCCATAGCCCTCTATCCTTTGATTTGTTTATAGAAAGTCTAAAACTTTGTGTTAACAGCGGTTTTTTTAAATATGATGGGAAATTCTATAAACAAATTGAAGGTCTAGCCATGGGCAACTGTCTTGCACCCGATTTATCCTCAATCCTTCTCAACGATCTTCTCAACTCCCTCGTCCCACAGTTTTCCCATGACATCTCATTCATCTGCAAATACGTAAATGATCTTTTGCTGATGATTAACCCAAACAGACTAACAGACATACTTACCTGTTTCAATTCCTTTTACCCTAGCCTTCAATTTACAGTCGAAATAGAACAGGACAGACAGCTCCCATACTTGGACATCTTACTAATTAGACAGACTGACGGTACTATCATTACTGACTGGTACACCAAACCCACGTACTCGGGACGGTTACTTAATTTTCATTCATCCCATCCTTACCATCTCAAGATTAATGTAGCCAGAAATCTCCTCCGCCGAGTCCTCTCCCTATCCCATGCTTCCTTCCACAATAAAAATATTAATATCGCCTCAGATATATTGGCACGCAACCAATTTCCCCCCAACCTCATAAAATCCCTTGTTAAAAAAGCAAAATCCCAACCTCCCAACACTGTCTCTCCCAATTCTTCCCTAACTCCTAGTTACCAAATGTTCCGATCTCTACCATTTACACCTGGACTGACTGATAAACTTACAAAGACAATAAAAAAATCCTACCCTTCCCTAAATTTTGGTTTGAAAACTACCAACAAACTCAAAACCCTCTATACCAAACACAAAGATCCCATCCCTTTTGAACAAACCACCCGTTGTGTCTACCAAGTCCCTTGTCAAACCCCTTCCTGTAATGGTTTATACATAGGAGAAACCATAAATGACATTCACTCACGTCTTACACAACATAAACGAACCATCACTAATAAAGAAATAGATAAATCTGCACTTGCAAAACACGCCATTACACAAAAACACACTTTTAACTTCGACGACACGAAAATTCTTTCTACACAACGAAACAAAAAAAGACTACAGATCTCTGAATGTGTACACATAAACTTAAACAAAAACAATATAAACTACAAAACTGACCAACAAGGCATTTCTCCTATGTACGCTAATATTTTCCAAATACTCTCCCGACCTCCCACCTAGATTTTTACCATGCCCCTTGGGTATCCTTCCATTAACACCTTTTTCTCCTTTCCTGCCATAAATATGTCATAAACATGCCTTTTGATCCTTACCGACATGTCATAAACATGCTTTTTGATCCTTACCGACATTTCCCCCACCACCTGCTGTTTCCACTTACTTATACCCCAGTAGATTTCTTTTTCTCCTTAGACACTCTACAATGGTTACTTAATTGCCAACCTTGGTCTTCCTCTGCCGCTCGGCATTTCTATTGGTATGTAGTATCTTATTTCTTTGTAAAATTAATTAATGTTACTATTAGCTACTATAGTTGTCATTGGTATGTAGCTTCTTATTTCTTTGTAAAATCAATTAACGTTACTAATTACTATTAAAATCAATTATTGTACCTATTCACTTTTTCATTCTAAGAATTTAAGACGATATGTTCTTTTATAAGTTAATTGTATCTATAGTTCTGTTACCTATCACAATCATAATTTTTTCTGTTTTTGTATTAATTTTTTTTTTTTTTTTGTCATTTTAGCTGACGAAGGCTACCAATGAGTAGCCGAAACGTCCGAAATATAGATTTTTTAAAACAAAATCATATTGAGGTTTATTTAGCCGAATCCCAACCATTCCATCTTTACTTATAAATATGTATATATAGTGACATAAAAATAAACAATAAATAACATTCGAAACGAAAAAAAAAGATGAGCAAATAAAAATGATGAAATATAAGTTATTATTTTAAAAAAAAGAATAAGTAGGCCAAATATTCAACAAAATATTTATTTAAAAAAACCAAGTGAATGAAATTTATTTAAATAAAATACATTTTATAAATAAAACGATGTTTAAAAAAAAGAAAGAAAAATAAATTAAATTATACAATAAAACATACATTAATAAAAAACGTAAATAAGAACATAAAACAAAACAATTATTTAAAGGAGATTTTTATGTTTCTCTGCCTAAGAGTTCTAACTTCTAAAGAACATCAGGAAGAATTTCACTGCCTATAGAAGGGTATTTAACTAAGTTAAAAATGAAATAATTAAATCTTGTAAAAATTTAGAAGGGAAAATATGAAACTAAAATAGGTATTACCCCTTGTTACAGTAAACTGCCATATAGGTGCCTAGGTTTTCGACGGCGAAATTCTTTCTGTTGTCTTAGAGAACCGTCTTAAAAGCGGAAAAAGAAAAAGATACACCCCGTTTACGTCACAAGACGTCATAGGGGAGTATTTCATAGCATCTTTTAGCTCCAGTGTTGACCACTCCAATTTTCCAATGAGATTAGGAAGATCTAAGAAATGTGCTCTTAGGAATGCGAATGCAGCATGGATCTCGTTGTTCTGGAGGAGCATCGAAGCTTTAGAAATGGCAGCAGCTTCATTCATATCCAAACCGTCAACAATTATCCAAAGCGTTGAAATGGGGCTCTGGGGGAAGCGATACTCTCCTAGTAAAATTTCCCTTATGGAGGAAATTAGTTCATAGAATTGTATCTTCTATTTTAAAGATTAGGTCTGTCTAGGTCATTCCATCATTATTTAGGTGATTTTAGGTTATATCATCCTGACTAGGTTTTTTTAGGTGCTTCCAAATTTGCATGAATGATAGCACAAGACGCATATCGTATAAAAAACCTATCATTATCATGCGTAGGAGAACGGAATAAAATAGGTGAAAACCTAAGAATCCGGTCCCTAATTATAACAGAGAAATGTATGTAATTGTTTCTATTCTAATAACGTTGACAATGTTAGTTAACGTATTGAGTCTGCGAGAGGTGTTGTTACCAGGTATGTAAACAAAGCATCACGTGGACAAGCAAAGAGAGTTAAGAATGAGGGAGGAAGCGGTGAATTTCCTGTAGCTACTAGGTACTGGCAGATTCCTGTGAAGGCTGATTCTTATAATCTCTCGTTCTCCGGTATGTCACTGTATAGATGTTTGTTACTTAAAATATAAAAATAAATGTTTGTATTCCAATCTTTACAGATGACACTAGGTGTAAGAACGGAACCGGGCTAAGATGACGCAGTTCCTGCGAGTCGGACTTTTTTTAGTTTCCTTGTCAATGTTTTCATAGCAGTCATAAGGGGAAAAAGATTTGTACTAAAAGTTATTAAAAAAATAGAAAACAACTTTTTACAAATACAAATTTATTTAAATTGCGCTTAAAAACTTTAACCTTTCAAAAAGGTCATATAATTTTTCACATTATTATAAAAAGGTAATGGTTAATTTATTAGAAAAATCAGTCGCACATTTGGTAATAATACAAAAAGTTGAATAAAACTATAAGTAAAGAGAAATCAAATACATTTTAAATCTCTATTTCAGTTTCAAAATTTTAAATCATCAATATAAATTATTGAGAGGTTGTAAAAAATAACGTTTTCGATGTATTTTTGAACGTAGAAATTGATTTTTTCAGTTTTGTGTAATTTTCATTTTTAAGAGTTTCATCCGTAAAAAAAAGAAAAAAAAAAAAAAAAAAAAAAAAAAAAGAAAAAAAAAAAAAAAAGAAAAGTTAAATAGTTTATAAGTACAGATGGAATGGTTGGGATTCGGCTAAATAAACCTCAATATGATTTTGTTTTAAAAAAATCTATATTTCGGACGTTTCGGCTACTCATTGGTAGCCTTCGTCAGCTAAAATGACAAAAAAAGGAAAAAATTAATACAAAAACAAAAAAATTATGATTGTGATAGGTAACAGAGCTGTAGATAAAATTAACTTATGAAAGAACATATCGTCTTAAATTCTTAGAATGAAAAAGTGAATAGGTACAATAATTGATTTTAATAGTAATTAGTAACGTTAATTGATTTTACAAAGAAATAAAAAGCTACATACCAATGACAAATATAGTAGCTAATAGTAACATTAATTGATTTTACAAAGGATTAAGATACTACATACCAATAGAAATGCCGAGCGGCAGAGGAAGACCAAGGTTGGCAATTAAGTAACCATTGTAGAGTGTCTAAGGAGAAAAAGAAATCTACTGGGGTATAAGTAAGTGGGAACAGCAGGTGGTGGGGGAAATGTCGGTAAGGATCAAAAGCAAGTATATGACATGTCGGTAAGGATCAAAAGGCATGTTTATGACATTTTATGACAGGAAAGGAGAAAAAGGTGTTAATGGAAGGATACCCAAGGGGCATGGTAAAAATCTAGGTGGGAGGTCGGGAGAGTATTTGGAAAATATTAGCGTACATAGGAGAAATGCCTTGTTGGTCAGTTTTGTAGTTTATATTGTTTTTGTTTAAGTTTATGTGTACACATTCCGAGATCTGTAGTCTTTTTTTGTTTCGTTGTGTAGCAAGAATTTTCGTGTCGTAATATTACGCCAGCACAGCCACCCCCGTAACTATTGATCTAATTGTCTCACGAAATTCAGACTGGTACCAGAATTTGTTGCTAATTTGTTGCTCTAGAATGACACCAATCACGAATTTGTCGCTCCAGCCGTTTCCGAGAAAACGTGGCTGTGCTAGCGTAATATTACGCCAGCACAGCCACCCCCGTAACTTTTGATCTAATTGTCTCACGAAATTCAGATTGGTACCATAATTTGTTGCTCTAGAAAGACACCAATCACGAATTTGTCGCTCCAGCCGTTTCCGAGAAAACGTGGCTGTGCTACCGTAATATTACGCCAGCACAGCCATCCCCATAACTTTTGATCTAATTGTCTCACGAAATTCAGATTGGTACCAGAATTTGTTGCTAATTTTTTGCTCTAGAATGACACCAATCACGAATTTGTCGCTCCAGCCGATTCCAAGAAAACGTGGCTGTGCTACCGTAATATTACGCCAGCACAGCCACCCCCGTAACTTTTGATCTAATTGTCTCACGGAATTCAGACTGGTACCAGAATTTGTTGCTAATTTGTTGCTCTAGAATGACACCAATCACGAATTTGTCGCTCCAGCCGTTTCCGAGAAAACGTGGCTGTGCTACCGTAATATTACGCCAGCACAGCCACCCCCGTAACTTTTGAACTAATTGTCTCACGAAATTCAGACTGGTACCATAATTTGTTGCTAATTTGTTGCTCTAGATTGACACCAATCACGAATTTGTCGCTCCAGCCGTTTCCGAGAAAACGTGGCTGTGCTAGCGTAATATTACGCTAGCACAGCCATCCCCGTAACTTTTGATCTAATTGTCTCACGAAATTCAGACTGGTACCATAATTTGTTGCTAATTTGTTGCTCTAGGTTGAGCCCAATCACTATTATTTCAAAATAGGTCTAATGTACTAAATTTGGTGTGCTTATTCCAAAACTGTAATCGTTTTTTGTTTTTTTTTCTACCACGTACCTTTTTTACACAAATAGCAGTTATACCTTAAATGTTTTAATGTAGCTTTGTGTATGTAGAACTGAAAAGCAACCAGAATGCGAAAAAATTGTGCTGATATTATGGAAAGTGAAATCCATGTTATAAGTGACGAACAATTTGAAAATCTTACAACTGAAGGCTCCTAGATCCAATGTTCGGATCCGGTTAGGCTAAATAAACTATTTAACATGATGATTAGATAGTTAGCCGTCGAGGTGATAAGTACAGATGGAATGGTTGGGATTCGGCTAAATAAACCTCAATATGATTTTGTAATAAAAAATCTATATTTCGGACGTTTCGGCTACTCATTGGTAGCCTTCGTCAGCTAAAATGACAAAAAAAGGAAAAAATTAATACAAAAACAAAAAAATTATGATTGTGATAGGTAACAGAGCTATAGATAAAATTAACTTATGAAAGAACATATCGTCTTAAATTCTTAGAATGAAAAAGTGAATAGGTACAATAATTGATTTTAATAGTAATTAGTAACGTTAATTGATTTTACAAAGAAATAAAAAGCTACATACCAATGACAAATATAGTAGCTAATAGTAACATTAATTGATTTTACAAAGGATTAAGATACTACATACCAATAGAAATGCCGAGCGGCAGAGGAAGACCAAGGTTGGCAATTAAGTAACCATTGTAGAGTGTCTAAGGAGAAAAATAAATCTACTGGGGTATAAGTAAGTGGGAACAGCAGGTGGTGGGGGAAATGTCGGTAAGGATCAAAAGCAAGTATATGACATGTCGGTAAGGATCAAAAGGCATGTTTATGACATTTTATGACAGGAAAGGAGAAAAAGGTGTTAATGGAAGGATACCCAAGGGGCATGGTAAAAATCTAGGTGGGAGGTCGGGAGAGTATTTGGAAAATATTAGCGTACATAGGAGAAATGCGACGACTATTAAAATCAATTATTGTACCTATTCACTTTTTCATTCTAAGAATTTAAGACGATATGTTCTTTCATAAGTTAATTTTATCTATAGCTCTGTTACCTATCACAATCATAATTTTTTTGTTTTTGTATTAATTTTTTCCTTTTTTTGTCATTTTAGCTGACGAAGGCTACCAATGAGTAGCCGAAACGTCCGAAATATAGATTTTTTATTACAAAATCATATTGAGGTTTATTTAGCCGAATCCCAACCATTCCATCTGTACTTATCACCTCGACGGCTAACTATCTAATCATCATGTTAAATAGTTTATTTCGCCTGACCGGATCCGAAACATTGGATCTAGGAGCCTTCAGTTGTAAGATTTTCAAATTGTTCGTCACTTATAACATGGATTGCACTTTCCATAATATCAGCACAATTTTTTCGCATTCTGGTTGCTTTTCAGTTCTACATACACAAAGCTACATTAAAACATTTAAGGTATAACTGCTATTTGTGTAAAAAAGGTACGTGGTAGAAAAAAAAAACTAAAAACGATTACAGTTTTGGAATAAGCACACCAAATTTAGTACATTAGACCTATTTTGAAATAATAGTGATTGGGCTCAACCTAGAGCAACAAATTAGCAACAAATTATGGTACCAGTCTGAATTTCGTGAGACAATTAGATCAAAAGTTACGGGGATGGCTGTGCTAGCGTAATATTACGCTAGCACAGCCACGTTTTCTCGGAAACGGCTGGAGCGACAAATTCCTGATTGGCGTCAATCTAGAGCAACAAATTAGCAACAAATTATGGTACCAGTCTGAATTTCGTGAGACAATTAGTTCAAAAGTTACGGGGGTGGCTGTGCTGGCGTAATATTACGGTAGCACAGCCACGTTTTCTCGGAAACGGCTGGAGCGACAAATTCGTGATTGGTGTCATTCTAGAGCAACAAATTAGCAACAAATTCTGGTACCAGTCTGAATTCCGTGAGACAATTAGATCAAAAGTTACGGGGGTGGATGTGCTGGCGTAATATTACGGTAGCACAGCCACGTTTTCTTGGAATCGGCTGGAGCGACAAATTCGTGATTGGTGTCATTCTAGAGCAAAAAATTAGCAACAAATTCTGGTACCAATCTGAATTTCGTGAGACAATTAGATCAAAAGTTATGGGGGTGGCTGTGCTGGCGTAATATTACGGTAGCACAGCCACGTTTTCTCGGAAACGGCTGGAGCGACAAATTCGTGATTGGTGTCTTTCTAGAGCAACAAATTATGGTACCAATCTGAATTTCGTGAGACAATTAGATCAAAAGTTACGGGGGTGGCTGTGCTGGCGTAATATTACGCTAGCACAGCCACGTTTTCTCGGAAACGGCTGGAGCGACAAATTCGTGATTGGTGTCATTCTAGAGCAACAAATTAGCAACAAATTCTGGTACCAGTCTGAATTTCGTGAGACAATTAGATCAAAAGTTACGGGGGTGGCTGTGCTGGCGTAATATTACGGTAGCACAGCCACGTTTTCTGGGAATCGGCTGGAGCGACAAATTCGTGATTGGTGTCATTCTAGAGCAAAAAATTAGCAACAAATTCTGGTACCAATCTGAATTTCGTGAGACAATTAGATCAAAAGTTATGGGGGTGGCTGTGCTGGCGTAATATTACGGTAGCACAGCCACGTTTTCTTGGAAACGGCTGGAGCGACAAATTCGTGATTGGTGTCTTTCTAGAGCAACAAATTAGCAACAAATTATGGTACCAATCTGAATTTCGTGAGACAATTAGATCAAAAGTTACGGGGGTGGCTGTGCTGGCGTAATATTACGCTAGCACAGCCACGTTTTCTCGGAAACGGCTGGAGCGACAAATTCGTGATTGGTGTCATTCTAGAGCAACAAATTAGCAACAAATTCTGGTACCAGTCTGAATTTCGTGAGACAATTAGATCAATAGTTACGGGGGTGGCTGTGCTGGCGTAATATTACGGTAGCACAGCCACTTTTTCTGGGAATCGGCTGGAGCGACAAATTCGTGATTGGTGTCATTCTAGAGCAAAAAATTAGCAGCAAATTCTGGTACCAATCTGAATTTCGTGAGACAATTAGATCAAAAGTTACGGGGGTGGCTGTGCTGGCGCAATATTACGCTAGCACAGCCACGTTTTCTCGGAAACGGCTGGAGCGACAAATTCGTGATTGGTGTCATTCTAGAGCAACAAATTAGCAACAAATTCTGGTACCAGTCTGAATTTCGTGAGACAATTAGATCAATAGTTACGGGGGTGGCTGTGCTGGCGTAATATTACGGTAGCACAGCCACTTTTTCTGGGAATCGGCTGGAGCGACAAATTCGTGATTGGTGTCATTCTAGAGCAAAAAATTAGCAGCAAATTCTGGTACCAATCTGAATTTCGTGAGACAATTAGATCAAAAGTTATGGGGGTGGCTGTGCTGGCGTAATATTACGGTAGCACAGCCACGTTTTCTCGGAAACGGCTGGAGCGACAAATTCGTGATTGGTGTCTTTCTAGAGCAACAAATTAGCAACAAATTCTGGTACCAATCTGAATTTCGTGAGACAATTAGATCAAAAGTTACGGGGGTGGCTGTGCTGGCGTAATATTACGCTAGCACAGCCACGTTTTCTCGGAAACGGCTGGAGCGACAAATTCGTGATTGGTGTCTTTCTAGAGCAACAAATTAGCAACAAATTCTGGTACCAATCTGAATTTCGTGAGACAATTAGATCAAAAGTTACGGGGGTGGCTGTGCTGGCGTAATATTACGGTAGCACAGCCACGTTTTCTCGGAAACGGCCGGAGCAACAAATTTGAAAATAGTGTAACAAATTAGCAACAAATTACTGAGTATGTTAGAAGTTGGGGTTGCAATGTTGCTGTTCCAGCGTAATAGGACTGCATATTAGGGTCTCTGGAGGCACTTCGGGGTCGCCTTCCTACCTGTGTTCGGGCGGGATCGTCGGTGGCTTGGGGTGACGTCTGGGTGATTCGTATGGGGTTCTCTTTCCCTACTCGTTCTGGCTAATTTCACGCAATAGCGATACTGGGAGGAAATCAAATCTACTTCCTTTAGCTCTGTGTTTAATAACCTCAAAGTGGTTGAAACCGCATTAAAAAGGGAATTAAAAAAAAAAAAAAAAAACAATCGACGGCCAGCGGGGGCCCGTATTGGGTGACTGGATGATAGAAGGTGTACTTGCAGGTGCTTGGGCTGCCAAACGATCTTTGTGTTTTGAAACGCGAAATGTTCTAGGTGGCACTTTCGGATTGCGTCATGAAGTCAACCTTATATCAAGTTCTCTGTGGAGGGACATTTGAATCGCACGAAAATAGTCCCCTTTGAGGAAACCTTAAGCGTGTTTGTTTCATGACCTACTAGGCTATCGCGTCGCTGGTTTATGTTTTACAAATTTTGATTTTATTGTATTGTTCAATTCTAATTCAATCGCAGAATACTTGTAAAGATATGTTATTTTATATATTGATTTTTACAATGTCTTTTGAGATAAATGATTATATCTGATGCAATATGTAGGCGTTTTTATAAACTATTTTCAAAGAATGTCGCTTTGTCGACATTTAGGGCTTGGGTTTAGACAACTGATATTGATGGATGTCCGATACGTTCAATCAGAACAATATTCCACTAAATCCGTCCATTTGATTGATTCGACACATTCCACTAGATTGACGCATTGCCCTTTTCCCCCGGTTCTCAAGTAGAAGTATTCATTTTTTTACCTCTTACAACAATGTCAAGATAGAAGCAGTGCATTATACATCGGATAAATGTTTCTGTAAACTGTAATTTATATTATTTGTCATCAATTATTCACTTATATCTTTTGAAATAAGGTTTAAAATTGGGTCCGGGTGTTAATTGTAACTAGAGCAGGGCGGTTGATCCCCTCCTATCATTTTTTTTGTGTGTGTGTTTAACGGCGCGCCGTGTGTTGATACGCCGCGGTGTATCAACATTAGGGCTATTGACGCCGGGCTGTCTACAGGTTGCCACCCTTTTCTATAATGCCAACAGCACGTGGTCGGCCACCCATTCAGGTACTGGCAACGCCCGACGTTGCTGAACTTCGGTGATCTACGGGAACCGGTGTTTTCAAAGTGGCTTTGGCCTTTGGCTCCTATCATGTTATCATTGACTCTGTTATTGGCCCATCTGAGGCACCAGCTCAGACCGCTGGCAATATAAAGCGGAAATTTTTCTATTTAAAGAGCGATTTCTCCGAATAAGATTGCTCTATCAAAATTCACTAAAAAACCTTATTTGTAGGAAATTTAACAAGCTTTCCATTAAATTCTTTACAGGAATTTAAAATAATAGAAAATAAATGATTCCAAGAATGGAATAGTCTTCAGTTAGGAGAAAAGTTATGTGAAATAAAAGAATATGTAGATTATGGAGTAGCAGCATACGCGACAGAAGACGAGAGGAAATGATATTGACCAGGCTACGAATAGGACACTCAAGACTGACGCATGGATATCTTATGGCATAGGAACCACCAACGATATGTCAGCACTGCGGCGTACATCTAACCGTAAAACATATATGTACTCACCGAATGCAGGGCCTACATAAAAGAAAGAGACCCTCTGACCTAAGAGAACCTAGGGGAAATAACTCAAAACACCTATCTAAATTAGTTACTTTCCTCGGAACAACTATGTTAATCTGTCACATTTAATTTTTTTCCCCCTCAATCTATCGTCAAGTTGCACTGGTTAGAGATTTCAGTAGTCATGTCATATAGTAGTCATATGTATATATTGCGAGAATATGAGTACCTATAAAAAGCAAACTCAAGATTAGCTAATTGGAAATATACAAGATCACAGGAGTCTCCTAACTGAGACATCCATGTGGTTGACCTATGTCTAAAAACTTAAACTAAAAAAAAAAAAAAATCTTTACAATCACTACGATTTCCCGAACGGTTTTGGGATATTCAGGCAATTATTCAAAAATCCGAAGAAAAACATAGTTTTTTCCCTTGTTTCTCGACAACGGTTATAGATATGTGCATGGACTTGTTTCATTAGATTCCCCACCTAGAAATTCCTTCGTCACGGAGGGGGAAACGCGCTAAAACCCATTTTTGCCAAATTGCGAATTATATGAGACAGATGACAGGAAATTCTGTTACACTTTTACTTTTATTTTAACGAGAAACAAACATAGGTTTTCCAGATTTACTTGGATCTTCGCTGTCCTACAAGCTGACAGGAAGAACCAGGACCACGCGTGAAGACCATTTATCCAGAGAACCCCTCGGCTTGAGGCAGATTGAAAGTCGTTATCGTCTCGAGATGAATGTTGAATGGGGGAGGGGAGTATGGAGAGATATGAGTATGGCTATAGTAGACCGGGATGAATATAAAACAGGGACATGGGTTGAGGGTGTAAAACCTGTAAAATTGGGGCAGGGAGAATATTATCCTCACAAGTATACCCCATCATACCCAACCTTAGGTTCTTCCAAAATATGTATATACAACAAAGAGAAACAATTCCTAATTCTTCTAGAGAAATTGTTTAATGTGACGTGTATGATTATTTCCGTTGAAACTTTTCCTAGACGTTTTGACATCCAGATAAGCTAAGATATTTAAATTTTGCTTGCGTTTGGAGATAAAAAGTATTACAAAATAAAATTATTGACTGACATGAAAAGTGTTGGGATGTTTACATATTTTTTTTTATATATCTTCAACACGATTAGGAAGTTGTGTTAAATGGAAGGTGACCATTCGACAGCTTATTAAATTAAACCAAAAAAGGTTCTGAAATAATTTTCGATGCGACGACGTCAATAGGAGAAATAACTGCCTAAAACTTCGAAAGTGCTAGTTTCATTGCTTTGATAGGTTATTTGTGGTTGATTTATTCAGTTTTTTTATTGTTTGTTGTGTTTTAAATTGATTTAAGCAGTAATATTAATTCTTGAAGAAAGTAGCAGTAGTTGTATCCCAAAATTGTTTAAAATATTACTTTATATTGGCGACGTTTCGAACCTATTTTCACTTTGGGTCCATACATATAAAATTATGAGAGTGAAATATTAAATCCGGGTAAAATCTTTCATGTAACATGTGTGAATTAAACTCTAAAAATTTAATAATTGTGGACCCAAAATGAAATTTTAAAATCACATAAGATTTTAACACAATTTAATATCAAGGACCTTGGAAGAGTAAGGACGAATCACGAATTCCGGATGTTGGGAAATCGTTGTCAATGTTCTAGATGCACTTCAGGATAGCAAGGGCGAATGTTTACTCTATGGAATGCTGATTCGTAAATCTGATTGAAAAATTATGCAAATGAAATTCAATGTTTTAATTATAATTTTTACTAGTGATTTACGGACAAGAAAATGAGGAGTGACGATTCAGACCCGGGATTCGCCCTCGGAATAGGACATTGAATTTTTAATGATGATGGTGCTATTCACTTTAACTTGAAACTGTGAGTGAACTAAAGGCGAACCAGAGAAACAAGGCGAAGCGTCATGTTACCTACATCTTTCTGAATCAGAAAATATTTTTAAAAAAGTCGATTTTTCTGATTCGCCCTTACTCTTTCAAGGTCCTGATATAGGATGACTGACGATGAGCCTGTTGAAACGTCGCCAATTTGATCAATTTTGGGGAGCAACTCCTGCCACTTTCTGCAAACTCTGTTCAAACTTTTGAGAAATTGTGGAAAGTGGTAACTAAACGAAAGATTTAATAAAATTAGTTAATGTAACATTTCCACAAAAATAGAAAGAAGCTTGAAAATCAAACAAGAACAGTTGCTAATCCAAACATTTAAAATGACACTAGTGCTATAATTATTGTGAAGATGTGAAGTTCCTTTGAGTCACACTTTTTAGAATTTGTTTTAATCCTGTGCAGCAGTCATTCAGCAATCATAATTTACGCCGTTTTCAAGAACTAAAACCTATTATTAACTAAGTCCTATTTTATGGTTTAATATGACCGTTAGTATTAATTCTGTGGAAAGGAACGTTATCAGGAAGATGGAGATAAGCGAGTAGATGTGCGTTACTGTAGGACAGCTATAAGGGTAAGACCAAGAGAGAGGAGGGTGCAGCCCCTGTAAAATTGGCCTCGAGGTAGATTACCCCCCTGAGAGTCCCCCCATCTCACCCGTCGTTTTTAAACTCCCCAACAACTGTGTAATTGGTCCGCTTTAGACGTGCCTTCCCCAGAGAAACGTGCTAAACAACTCTAGCGGAATTAGACTAGGCCTTCTACCTTTAACACCTCCAGTCCCGGAATTACACTTAGCTCTCGAGATTTTTAAGAAAACTTTCTTTTCAAAAGTGTTAAAGTTTTCTTCCCGACTCCTCTGGTCTGTTATTAACTTCTCTGCGACTAGTAAACATCCTCCCTAATTTGCTTCGTTATACTTCTTCTCAGGTGCCTAATATGTTTTATCAAAAAGTTTGAACTGCCCCTTAGTTCGGCTGTGATGGTAGTGAATAAAAAAAAAAAAAAATGATAAACTCATAATCATAACCGGTGTTGACAACATCACTTTTTTCCTGGCCCTTTAGAAGTTTTTTCCCCCCAAAACTTTAGAAGAACACACAAAAAATTAAATTTTTTATTTATTTATTTATTGTTCGGCATCCGTTATCAAGACGATTCGCTCTGTATAATTTTTATATATACATCCAATCATCAACACAAATACATATACGTAATGTATTGGAATTATACATCTAATATTAAATGTACATCTAATTTAACTTAAAAATAGAAGAATCCTAAAAATAAATGAAAAAAATGAAAACAAATAATACAAGTGTAATTGATTAATAATTTATTATTTATTTTATTTGTGCACTTCCACTTTCGCTGATTGAACTATATCAGTGTATAAAAACGATGGCTATTTAAAGATATAATAAAACTTCATTAGGCGATAAAAAAATTTTAAAAAAACAGCTACCAGCAGTTAGAATTTAGGTCAGGTCCACAGGTATGTCTCAAGCAGGCCATTTATCTTCCGATTTGCTGTACGACTTGTGGTCCAACTTCGGAAGTTGGACAATAAGTAGGATCGTGAATGGACTTGTTGGATTGTTAGAAGTCTAGTTGGACGAGTCGGAACATTTAGAGGGACGACTCAAAGGTCCGACATCCGCCTGGCGACGGAGTTGGATCGTGAGTGGGGGAATCGGACCAAACTCATCCAAGTCAGTGCTTGATCTTCGGGCAACTTCGGTCTGCCCTCGATACATTTTTCGGCTCGTGAGCAACGTACACAGCCCTGAAAGCAGACTAGGACTAAAGTTGGTTCGCAAGTTGGATAGCAAGTCGGAGGATGAGTGAAATCGACTATCCAACTAGTCGTACTGCAAATTGGAACGTGAATGGCCTGCTACTGTTTATATGTTTTATTGTGATTATTTCGTTACACTGTTCATAAATAGTCATTTGGTCTTATTAGTCATTTGGTGTCCGTCAGTAAGCAGGGTATATCCAATACGGAGTAGAGTACCTGTTCTCTTTTAGTACCTCTTAGATGGCCATTCTGCAACTGTTTGTTTGATCTGTCATAGTTTGTTTTCACATGTCTTAGCCCAAATTCTTGCCAATGGGTGGGTATTAGGATGGAAATTGTTTAATGATATTTTGGTAAGTTCAATAGAGCAGATCACCCTTGTTGCGAAGCTCTCGAAATGAATGAATAGAATAGAATTTTGGTAAGTAACGTCGTCTTCAGTTATGTATGGAAGTGTGGTAGCTGTTTTTCATTTACGTCAGTACTTATTTCTATGTCCTCATGTCCTGGTAGCCAAATGCAAGTTACTTGTTTATTTAAAATTTGGAGCGAACGAGTTTAAAATAAGAGAAGAGTAATAGAAAAAATGCGCATGTGTACAATTAAAGTGATGCACAAATTTTAAGGCGGATAGGTTCAGTTTACGAGTAGAAAATTGTGTTGTTGTTTTTTTCCTTCCCATTCTAGAAAAACACTTTTACCTATACGTTTCTCATTTTCTTACCTCGTCTTACTAAAATATACATTTAACTGTTAAATGCAATTAAAAAAAAAACAAAGTGAGTCAATCAGAGACAAAATAATAAAACTAAAACTTTCCAAGTTTTAAGCACTTATTTCTAAGACTAACATGCCCCTATCATAGCGCCGGAAACTTTTTTTTTTTTTTTAGAGAATTTAGTTTGAATAGTCATGTTATGTCAACTTATGTTAATGCAATTTTAGAAGTAATTATATAAACATATATTTGAATCAAATAAAAAGAAATTTTGCAAATAATAATATAGTACTTTAATTAAACAATTTTTTTTTTTTTTTTTTTTTTTTTTTTTTTTTTTTTTTTTTTTTTTTACATTTTGTTATTTGTACGTTGTCAAGTAATTATTTGCTACCACACTATGCATAATGTTTATAAAACTACACTATAGGTTTATTAGCGGACTGCATAAATAAACTATTATGTGAAAACTTAAAACTCACAAATTGCCTTAAAAAGCTGGACTTATATGACTTCGAAATATGCTCTTCGCTGATGAGACAAAAGCCTTGAAAGTTAGACAAATTGAAGTAGTCTTCGGAAATGTAAATCTTGTTTGTAGTACCAATATCTGCCTAAGAGTTTTATGAAGATCGGAGATGTATCTTTTTAAGCTCAATATTTAATTATCATTATAATGTTACAGTCCAAATAGGAATGTCTCCTGGATTGCTTCTCGTATCACATAAATTCGTTTTTCAAATCATAAATCAAATTTGTGCGTTAACGGATTTCTAATTCAATATTTACAGCATAATGGAGATTTGCAATGTTGTAATTATATCAGTAGAATCAACACTTATCTACTGGATCATGTACCCTTAAAATATGCACAACCCGTATATTATTTGATAACCATGTAACCAAACAGTTCATTTACGGCTAATATTCTCTTGTAGTTCATTACGTAAACATTGGTTTACAAATTTACCGTCGTTCACTAACAATCATTTTACGCCAGTCTGCTATGTTATTTATAAGGGTGGCCGATTATTACTATATTTATATACATATATGTAATCCATTTAAATTGTTAACGTCCATTTATTATTGATAACGAAGTTTAGGACGGAATACCACCCTTTTCTAGCCAGGATAGGGCTGATGCCTTTCTTTTTTCTAAAGAAAAGCCACTACCCTTAGTGGGAATCAAACCCACGACGAACCTGCGTATTCACAGAGTGCATACGCCTTAGCACTCTTGGCATCCGGGCCTCCTAATATTACAATATATTTTTTCACCGAAAAATCTGAGGTCGAACTTACTGAATACCCCAACTCATTTTGATCTAGAACACAAACAAGAATTCATCATTTATGCACACAGCTTTGATATGTGACATTTTGACCATTTAAACGTTTTCTGATTCTAATTCTGTATCCGAGCGAGCAGCTTTTTGTCGAACAACTCCTTCAAGCTTGATGCCGAACCGGCTTCAGCACTAAGCTACAGTGTTTGTTCTCACCGAGCGTTCCGTCCAGTATCAAGGGTTGCACTGAGGATCCCCATTACTCCAAATTGTACGTTTCCACGGTCACTCAGGTTTCGACATCACTCTTCAGAACTAGTAGACACGTTACACGGAAATTACTAATCGTGGCAAGTCTATTACTAGAGTACTAAGGTTAAAATTTTACTGACAATGCCAAAAATAGCAGTGGGGTATGTTAAAATTATATAATAAAAATATCCACCAAAAACAGGTAAATATTCCAATATAGAAAAAAAAATATAAGAAATATAAAGTAGAGTAGGGATGATGAAGGGGCCCTGATTAATCCCCCGAGGCTAAACATTATTCAAGCAACTCTTCTGAAGCAGGGAAATTCTTTTCTTAAAATGTAATCTTCAAGAAGTCGGACAACTGTTACTATCGTTTACAGCTTTTATTTCTTCGTTGAAGTAAAACATCTTAAATTAAATGTACATGTACAATTTTGAATGAGTAATTTAGTCACTTGTAAATATGTAGAAATATTGTTTGACTCAATAAGCAACACGAATTCTTCAACGCAATTCCTGCTGTGTGGCTATACTATTCACGGCAGGCGGAATCATGTCTTATTTTGTCTATTTCTTCCTGTACAAGTAAATAAATGTATCGATTGTTTTGTTGTTTTTTCTACAGGTCTTTTTTTTTTATTTAAGTCTTTTTCATCCTCTTATTTTCTTTGAACTACTTATTTTCTTCTTTTTACTATATTCACTTAAGTTTCTGTAGATTACAATGGTCTAAAACGAAATTGGCCCAAGAGATCCATTTCTTGTAGATGTCGATGCCCACGTTCTCGAGGTGCCACCCGTTTTTAGCGCGGTTCCTCCCTCCCCCATAGGGAGGAACCCCGCTTATAGGGTTGATACAATGAAACAATCCGGAAGTGCCGACTAGAAAATTTCGCGTTTCAGAACCCCTAGAGACCGAAAATAACGGTGGTTCAAATTTGTATATATATATATGTATATATTTATGTATATATATATATATATATATATATATATATATATATATATATTTGTCTGTTCGCTCATTTCTGGCTTCCCTGATGGTCCGATTTTGATGAAATTTGGTACAAAAATCTGTCGTCCAATTTGAAAGGTCAAGTTCGTTAACCAGCAAAATCCGCCCACTGGAAGATGGCGTTTGGGGCGAAATTCGCGCAGAAAAAATCGTAACGCTTACGTTTTTGAGTTCATAAGCTTGTAAGTACTCTTTTTATAGGCTTCTTGGGCTAGAAAAACGAATGAAACCATTTTCAAGGCGATAGCTTTAACCGTTGTCGAGAAAATTGGAAAAATAGTTTTTGAATTCCGTTTTTGGTTTGGGTACTTAGAATCACGGGATTCAGTTGAAACATTATCTGCATGTTCTACTTTCATTAAAACTAATATGTTGAAAGTTATGTTACGTTTGGAGTTAAGGAAGGGTTAGAATAAAATATTTTATGAACAGACATGAAAAGTTTTGGTAACTTTGTATACTTTCCTTAATATCTCGAAAAAGGTTGAGAATCTTGGGGAACGGAAGATGACCATTAGAAAGCTCACTAAATGCTCTATAAAAATGGTTCTGATGAAAGTTTTGATTAGGCGATGTCAATCGGAGAAATAAGTGCATAAAACTTTAAAGTAATTGATTTCGCTTATTCGAACTGTTCTTTTTCTCTTTGATTTTGGTACTTAGAATTATGGGATTCAGTGGAAACATTTTCTGCATGTTCTACATTCATTAAAACTAATATGTTGAAATTTTTGTTACGTTTGGAGTTTAGGAAGGGTTAGAATAAAATATTTTATTAACATACATAAAAAGTTTTGGTAACTTTGTATACTTTCCTTAATATCTCGAAAAAGGTTGAGAATCTTGGGAAACGGAAGATGACCATTAGAAAGCTCACTAAATGCTCTACAAAAATGATTCTGATGAAAGTTTTGATTAGGCGATGTCAATCGGAGAAATAAGTGCTTAAAACTTTAAAGTAATTGATTTCGCTTATTCGAACTGTTCTTTTTGTCTGTTTTTTATTCCTTGTTATTTTTAAATTGCTTATAGTCAGATAATGTATTTGACAATAAAACAGATTAAGTAAAATAAGAAGATCAATTTATTGTTAGAAATGTAGCGTTCAAAGAGAGAGATCCCAAGGCTTTCCAAATGCCTCTGAGCGGAGGCCTTTCTGCCCGACTTATGGTATAGCTGACCCATACAGGTAAGATTGTAAATCAAGACCTTTGAAGACTGGTTTGTTTGAGATTTCATTTGGATAGCTGTTTCGCTATTGATCTAAACAAAGTAATAACTGTTTCTATTCTATGCCTTCATAAACACTAGAGATAAGAACGGAACCGCGCTAAGATGACGCAGTTCCTGCGAATCGGACTTTTCTCAATCACCCTCCAATTCCTAGAAAAACGTGAAAAAAGAAAAACGGCGTTTTCGTCGAATTTTGGTTAAAAACGAAGTCCCTATTCATTTAAATAAAAAAATAAAAAATGAAAAGTTTAGGGTATTAAATTCTCTTTAAAAGAATTCCACAACCATTAAAATCCGTTGAGCATACTTATATTACTTCTCTTTGGGATTATATTCAATATTTTTCACCAAAGATCAAAACCTACTAATAACTGCTTCTATTCCTTTACTATTGACATTTGGGATATGAACGGAACTACGCTAAGATGACGCAGTTCCTGCGTGTCGGACTTTTTTTTTATATAACTAAGCCTATAGCCATACAATGTGTGATGCATATCACGCGACCTCACATTGCCGTCACGTGTTGAGAATGTTTTATCGAAGTCAACTCTCTCCGCCCCTCAACAAATCCACTAAAGAAGACAGTCACGCACCTCGACAATTAGTTAATACTTCATTTGGAGAACGCCTTTTTTTGAACTTCTTTCACACTCGGAGTTCGTGATCTGTTTTTCCTTTTCCGGAAAATTGCTAAGAAAATATTCTCCTGACAGAGCAGCGGGGATCTCGAGGGAAATTTACTTCTCCTCTTCAAAATTAATTTTTCTTCCCCTGCGTCGGGAGAAACTTGTGAGTGGATAGGTGGATAAATTACGCTACCACCTTGGGAACATAATTAAAGAATATAATCAAACGTCAGACTTCGAGAAACTATTTTTATGTTTGCATGTTTCCTTATACCTGGCGTGGGTTTCTTTGAAATCTGGCAAGAATTTTTGAAGCAGGAACCCTTACCTTACTTCTCCGAAACGTGTTGATACTTTTACTGGAAACTTAATATTATATTTATAAATTAATTTTAACATTTTAAGATTAAATAAATTTAAGTAGGTATTGGAACGAAACATCAGAAACCGAGATCCTAGTTTTAAGTATTGAAGTGTCCATTGACAGAAAGCGACAGTGTGGATTAATTTCAGATATAACCCATAAGCCTCGATCTCGGCTAAGACTTACATGAAATGTACAGATGTTAAATAAAGGTATTATTAAAAAAAAGAAAAAAAAAAGTCTTACGGGAGCGTGGGGGGGGGGGTATAATAAACACAAAAACAACCGATCTCATTCTCGTTATTGATGCCTAGTTATCATGACAAACTCATTTCATTGCTAAATGCGATTATAAAAGAAGTTTATTTTTTACTGAAAGCCTAGTATTTTTGAACTGTGATTCAATTACATATTATTTACTTATTTAAATTTTAACGTCCATTATTATTAGCTTAGAATTTTAGGAAGGGATGTCTATAGGTTATCACCTTTTTCTAGCCAGGATAGGGCTGCTGCATTTTCTTTTTTCTAAAGAAAAGCCAACGCCCCATAGTGGCATGGAGTGTTAAGTGCTCACGCCTTAACACTCACGGCCACAGGGCCTCCATTACGTATTATAATATACTACTAAGCTAAATACAAACATATTTTTATTTTAAATTTACAAAATATTTTCTGATAATGCATGCAAAAATGCATTGACAATCGAAACAAACAAATAAAAAGTCCGACTCGCGAAAAGGAACTGCGTCATCTTAGAGCGGTTACGTACATCTCGAAGAAATGGAATAGATTAGGCATCACAAATCACAGGAAACTGACAGTAGCCAACTTACACAGAAGCGGATAATTCTTAATCTGTATAAGTCATTACAATTATGTACTGAAAACGTACTTACTCTTCGACTACTGCTGAGAAGGCTTTATTCTAAACAACCAAAAATTCGTTGTCATTTTAAGTATCTTGTTTTACTAGAAAATTCGTTTTACTGTTATAATCAACTGTAAATATGTGCTTCAAGGCGAATAAAATTCCATTCTGTCGTGGGTTAAATCTTTCAATAAAATAAGAAATAACGATAACTTCAGTTGGAGGCTATGAGGAAGGGTATATGGATAGGGGAATTCAAAACAAACTATGCATACGCCATCATGATTAGCCACAGCCATCTTGATTACCACAGCCATCTTGATTACCACAGCCACTCCAAACTTATTACAAATACCTGTCACCGTTTCTTAGTTTATTTTACTACAATAATAATTTTACTGATAAATGCAATCTAAACAAAAAACAACCAATTAAAAAGAGAGATAAACAAAGAGAAAAACCCTTTCAAAACAACGAAACAAAAACTTTTTAAGTTTTAAGCGCTTATATATCTGATTGACGTTGCCCCATCGAATATTGCTTCAGAACCTTTTTTGTAGAGAATTTAGTAAGCAATCGAATGGTCACCTTCGACTTACCACGATTTCCCAACCGTTATCGAGATATTTACGAAAAATGTATGAAGATCCGAAAACTTTTCATGTCTATTAATAAAATAATTTTTTTTCGCATACTTCCTTAACCCCGAATATAACCAAAATGTAAACATCTTAGTTAGGATTAATTTCCAAGATGTAGAAAATATTTCAATTGAATCCCGCGATTCTAAGTACCCACAAAAAAATATAATGACTTACAAAAACATTGATTCCACTTTTCTCCGAAACGGTTACAGATATCGCCTTAAAAAGGTTTCATTCGTTTTCCTCCGTTAAGAAACCTATAAAACAAGTACCTGCAAGCATATGAACTCAAAAACGTAAGCGTTACAATTTTTTTTTGCGCGAATTTCGCTCCAAACACTATCTCCTAGTGGGCGGATTCGGCTGGTTAACGAACTTGACCTTTCAAATTAGACGACAGATTTTTGTACCAAATTTCGTCAAAATCGGACCGCTAGAGACAAGCATATATATAAATATATACATATAAATATATATATATATATATATATATATATATATATATATATATATATATACACAAATTTGAACCACCTATATTTCCGTGATCTATGGGGTCTGAAACGTGATAGTTTCTAGTCGGCATTTCCGGATTGCGTCATGAGGTCAACCTCATAAGCGGGTTCTCCCTATGGAGGTAGGGAGTAACCGCGCTAAAACTTGATCTTCTAAGAAACATAATGCAGAGGTTGGATACCAAAATTCATTCAAGCTACTCATTATTTCTTGGAAGAGGTCTCGTTTTTCATTTCGGCGTCTCCTTAGACTAAGCGCACACGGTGTGACTGTTCTGCAACTACCGTTGCAAAGCAGTTGCTCGCGCAACTGTTTTTTGACGTCTGCAATGTATTGGAATGGCGACGCGACTGTTTTTTTAAGTATGAACAAAATTACTCAAGTTAGTTCATATTTTTTATCTCTGTCACGTCTTCTAATCTAAATCATATTTATATACCTTATTTTGGATAAATGTTAAACGTGTAAACAAAAAATAGCCTGGCTATTACGTCGTTTTGGAATACCCGAAAGGTAAAAACCAAATTTGTTTTCCACGTTTCTCAAATTCTATTAATGAAATCCTTCCTTTGCCATTGTGTTGTATAAACCAAGTCGAAATTCTTTTATAACCTCTACCTGGAGGGCTTTCAATACGTAATCCTATGTTCTACGACTTCTTCCACGTGATATTCACAGAATTCGCAAACAGGCAAATATGTAATCATACAAATCCGTTTTTGTATTTTCAAGGGCTTTGTGCTATGTCAACATTTCTCCTCTGGGCTTCCAGATTGCTTATCAGGAACTGTGGACAAGCTAAATATAATACAAAGCTGATTTAGTACGATCATCGTGGGAGTCTGTTACAAGGCAATGTAATCAGTTCCAATAAAGCGGAAACAAGAGCCTTAGCTAATTTAGAATTCAGTATTCATCCGCCGGTCAGATGTCAAAGAACCACAATCTCTGAATGACATCCGAACCCATGACATAAGCATTGAAATCACAACTGCTATCAGTTCTCATTAATAAATTAGATTTAATAGTCATTTCCATAGAAATAGGACATTATTCCTAGATTCAATGATCCTTTCCGAAAATTGAAAGAGGTTCTGTTCCATGGGAAGCCACATAAATTTGGCCAGTTCTGTGCATATGTTGGCTCATTATATCACAATAATGTTTTGTATCTAAACGTTATAGTAACACTAGTTTTAAAAATTTATTCATAATTTTTATCCTAGGCTAAATTCCTTAATTATATAAATAAAATGTTGGTTATAAGGGGGATTATAACTAAATTAATTTTGTTATTCTAGTGCGACATAATGAATATTTATTGAGTTACACTGAAAAAATAACCCACAGGGTTAAATCTAATTCTATTGAGTTATTGGTACATTGAGGATCTTCTGAAGGAATTTTGATATTAAGTTTGCACTCAAGAAAGATGGTTTGAAACTCATCTCCAAACCTTCATCGATCTTTGTAGATACTGAAAATATGCTTCCGAATTGTGTAGCCGTTTTCGAATTATTGAAGAAAATATAGGAAGATTTTCATGTCTATTAATCAAATTTGTTTTTTCAAGTACTTCCCCAACATCCAGATGTAACCAAAATTTAAGAATGTCGAAAATAGAAAATATTTGTCGTGTAGAAAATATTTCAATTGAATCCAACGATTCTATATGTCCAAACTGAAAATTAGTTAGACAAGCTATTTTTATCCCTTTTTCTCAAAAACGGTTACAGATATCACTTTAAAAATGTTTTCACAGACGAAAAGCCATAAGCGCAACGATATTTGACACAAATGTTTCGTCCATAGAACAGTTTTCCGGTAGGCGAATTCTGCTGGTTAACAAACTTCGCATTTTAAATTATACAAGGCATTTTTATACCAAATTTCATCAAAATCGGACCATTTTTAAGCCTGTGAGAGAGCAAACAGCCCAATATAAATGGACAAATTTGAATCACCGTTATTTTCGCGATCAATGGGCCCTACATTTTGCCGATGACCATTCCTGCCACCTAGAAAAATTTATAAGCCTATTCTAGATGGACTATTTTTTCTTTTGCATTTTCATTTTATTTGCCAAAAGATTGAAGCAATTTCTCTTTCTGACTATTTAAACTAAAAATTTTGTAAACAATCCTTTTAAAAATAATGAGGAAAGCTTAGAAGAAACCATCATTTTCGAAAGCTGTTTCATTTCGTTCCGAATTAATTTCTAAGATCTAAGGAGATAAGAAATAACATATAATACCCCCCGGTGAGAGCTATCAGTACTTGTACTGCACAAAGTGTTTATTATATTTTCGTTTAAGAGACAAAATGGGTCTTATTCAGAACGACATTCAATACTTTCATATGGCTGGCTTATTGAAAACTAATATACTCTTCCATAAACTCAATTCTTGGAATGCAATATCTTCAAAGGTTATTACTACTTCATTCGTTTTTATGGCAAGAAATAAAACCAAGCTGCTCGTAAAAGTATTATATTCTGTAATGTTTATGTTTGTTTTGTAATAATTTTCTTCAGGATGAAGATACATTAATAGTTCTCTTACAAATTAAAATATTATCAATAAGAGATGTTTGACGTATGAAGTAGTAGGTCCATGTACAAAGATGTTTTTTTGCGTGTAGTGCAAGTACCAAAAATATTTTGGAGATTTTAAAATATTTATAAGTAACAATTACATGTCCCTTTACTCTGATTCAGGTACTGGGAATATGGTTGGATGGTAATTATAGTTCAATTCACGTTTTAAATATTTTTATTCTTTCCACTATAAATTTCACAATTTTCAGTGACCAAATAGAATGGGGAAAATTAAATAAATTATTCTCAACATTAATAATGTATATAAACTTGTACGTAGTAAGGTCCATAAGTTTCCGGCCTGTCCTGCTTCCCCTCCTTCAAACGTACCGGGACCTACACGCCTATGCAGGTCCATGCCTGCTCACTCCATACCCAACGCCCGCACTTCCTCAGTCTTGTCAGTCAGTATCCAGCCTTGAAAGAAACTCCCCATTTTTACAATGATCAAACTCGAGTACCGTGCGGGAATTAAATTCTTTTGTAAAGAGGGTCTTACTCCTGCGCAAATTAAAGAGCGCTTGGATTGTGTATACGGGCAGTCCTCCCCCTCGTATTCCACAGTGAAAGAATGGGCAAAATTATTTAAGTTAGGGAGAGAAAGTCTAGAAGATGACCCACGTCCCGGTCGCCCATTGGAAGCTGTCACTTCTGAAACAATCCAACTTGTGGAATCTGAATTGCTGTCTGACCGGCGACTAAAAACCAAGGAAATAGCAGCGAGGTTAGGGCTTTCAAAAACAAGTGTTTGGAGGATCATCAAAGAACATTTGTATATGAACAAGGTTAGTGCAAGATGGGTTTCAAAAATTCTTTCAGCTGCTCAAAAACAGGAACGAGTTCACTGCTGCAATGAATTTTTACGCGAGTATAATGCCGACCCAAGGAATTTTTTGGACTCAATTGTAACTGGGGGAGACAATGGTTCTATATTATGACCCACTCAGCAAAAGAGAGTCCATGGAATGGAGAAGAACAGGAGAAGCGCCTCCTTTAAAGGCAAAAGTCACGCAGTCATCAAAAAAGGTAATGGACACAATTTTTTGGGACTATAAAGGAATACTACTGATAGATTTTAAAGAAAGGAATACCACAATGAATGGTGAGTATTATGCAGCCCTACTTCACCGGTTACGAGACGCCATCAAAGAGAAGAGGCGAGGGAAGTTAAGCAGAGGTGTCCGCCTCCTTCACGACAATGCCTCTGTCCACACAGCATAGATTTCCAAGGCCGCTGTGAAGGACTGTGGATTCCAAGAAATCTCTCATCCACCCTACAGCCAGTACAGTGGAAGAACATTTTTTTAACAAAGAAGAAAATTATTTTTTTCATGGTATAGAAATGTTGAACTTAGAGGAGAATATATTGAAGAACAGTAATACCAGTTTTTTTCTTTCACCTTTCCTTCTATCCCAGGCTGTAAACTTTTGGACCTTACTACGTATATACTAAAAAGTTGCAAAACAAATCTCACATAAAAGTTCTATACAGAAAGTTGCTTATAATAATTTCTATAAAGACAGTTGTATATGGAAAGTTGCATATAATTATTTTCTTAAAGAAAGTTTTATATAGAAAGCTGCAAATAAAATGTTGTATGTAGAAGGTTGCATATGATCAAGTTAGAAAGTTGCATATAAAACGTTGTATACGGAAAGTTACATATAAAAATGTGTTTATAGAAAGTGGTAAACAATCGTTTTTCTAAAGTTTTATATAGAAAGTTGCGTTTCAAATATTGTATATGAAAAGTTCCATTTAAAAAATAGCTTATAAACATTTTTATGGAAAAACTTTTGTATAGGAACTGCACATAAACCTTTTATGAAGAATGTTTCATTTACTTGTACACAGAACGTTGCATAGAAAAAGTGACATAAAAAAAAGTTATGTCTGGAAAATTGCTTACAGAAACAGTAGTTTTTGTTACTATGTAGTTGACTAGACATGAAAATTCCATCGATGTCATAAAATAATTCATATAATACATATACAAATATAAGAATACCCTCTTAACCCAGGTTCATATTAATAATTTGCATGTTTCGTAGAATGCGAGTGCAAAAAGACACAGCGAAGAGGGATGTTTGACAATAGCAACAGTTTGACAGTTTTTGCACAAACAAACATTGAACAAATTCGAAATATATTTTTGAGATAAGATGATTTTTCCATAAGTAAAAGTAATATTCGTAGAACCAAAGATTTTCCAAATTCCAAATATTTTTTGGGGGGGGGGGGATTTTCCAAACAGGAGTGTCCAACTCGTCTCTCGAGGCATACCTACCTTTTTTTTTTTTTTTTTTTTTTTTCATTTTCTTTACAGATATGTTAGAATAGAGACGTACTCTTTACATGTTT
This sequence comes from Gonocerus acuteangulatus, assembly GCA_946811695.1. Taxonomy (NCBI): domain Eukaryota; kingdom Metazoa; phylum Arthropoda; class Insecta; order Hemiptera; family Coreidae; genus Gonocerus; species Gonocerus acuteangulatus. The sequence continues at coordinate 52,794,756 of OX328128.1, forward strand.
TTTTTTTTTTTTTTTTTTTTTTTTGCATTTTCCGAGCAGGTTTATTTGACGAGAGAGGTGCTTTTACATGTTTTTTTTTCGTATTTTCTAAAAAGGTATGTTTGTCTCGAGAAGCATTCTTTGCAGGAACAAATACTCCCAAAGCGTTCGTACCAACCAGAAGAACTTTGAGGCTTTATGAGGTGTCTCTTTTACTTAAATCAAGCTTTAAACGTTTTCCTTCTCGCTTTTTTTTTCGTCTCCCTTTTTATTTTTAAGCCTCCAAAGCTTCAAGTTTTATTGGTTTCTCCCCCAAGGGAGGATATTAAAATGTAAATGTCGCCAACATAAAGGCTCTAATCTACAATTCTTTGTCGGGCCTCGGGCTTTTTCTTGTATAATTACAATAGATTAGAATTGTAACAGGGCCGGAACCTAGCAGCTGGCGTCATGGCTCTTCTTATGAATATAACAGCATTTTTTTTTGTGGATTTAGTTTTTAATTAATTTGTAAATTGTATAACCAATTTTCTAAACTAGTTTATCGAAGGAGCAGTATTAGAATACGTCATAAAAAGAGACATGTAATTAAAAGCGAGTTTATTATGCAAAATGGCAATAGTCTTGATAGTACACGGCAGAAAGCGGAAAATTAAAAATACACTATACTACATGTGCACATTTAATCAATTCAAAGGCTTCTACACTTTTTGGTAAATATATTCTTTTTCGGGCCTGGTCGCTTACTGGCTTCACACCTTCATTCGCAGAAAATCGAAAATTGTTCCTAGCGTTGTTCACACTAAATATTTTGTAATCTTTATTTCTGCACACCCGGGCTTCTTCAGAAAGCTGTCAGATCGGAAAAGGAAGAATTGAAACTAAGAATAGGAACTGAAAATTGTGCCAATAAAGCTGCTTTGTAGGTAAAAGTTCGAGAAATTTGAAAAACGCAACTCTCAAGGTAGGATTATCAAACTTATCGATTCGATGTGTCGCCGTGATAGCTTCCAAAGGAATGGCTACTAAGTATTGATGAAATGTTAAATTTATTAAAATTTATTATATTTCTAGGAGTTTATTGAAAACTTTGTGCTTGGCCGGACGCTTATGAAGAAGCGAAAAACGTTTTGTAATAAGTAATTGTTAATTGTTATGTAAAAGTTTTGAATTGCACATTTCGTTTGCACAATAAAAACACTTTACGATGATATATTTGTGTACATACATTACTTAATCACAAAACTACGTTTGGCCGGAAACTTTTGCATACAATATATATATATATATATATATATATATATATATATATATACACACACACACGCGCACGCACACACACACACACAGCCTTCACCTTCTTCAAATATGGCCCGATTTTGAAGAAATTTAATAGACTTCTTGGCACATTTCTTGGAAAGAAGAAACGAGGAATACACCTCCATCTTTGTTTTGGAACGCTGAGTATATTTGCTGACACGTGCAAATTTTCATAGATCTAGTCCTATTGTGTACCTTTCACTGATAAATTGATATTATTATAATTTTATATAAATAAAATAAATTATTTTGTTATGAATACCTTTTAAGCCCGTTGACATAGCCCTCCTAAGGAGACATTGCATACACCCCGTCCCTACCTCCGCCCATTAGAAGCGGATGTTTGCTGAAGCTACTCTTCCCAACACATTAACTAATAGCTTTATTTTTCACAACAAGCATTATGCTTTGTAGATCAATTATCAAGTTTATTTTATAAAATTAACTTCTTCTCGAATAACGTTACGCTAAAGTAGTATTCATATCATTGAAAAACAGTTTCAACAAAGAACACACTGTCAGTTACATTTAGCTAAACTAAACGTGAAACAATACTAACAGAAGCCAATAACCTCAAAATCTGGGCTTACTACATGATATCTACAAATGACTAGTTATTGTAATCGTTTACTATATTTTAGCACGTTTTTTTTTAATCGTTTGGAAGGGTGTATTCAAACGCGGGAGATCATGAGCACCCAACCCTAAGTTTAAGTTTAAGTTTAAAAGTTTAAGTTTAAATCAATCTAAATATCAATTTGATTGTATGGAAACTGAACAATTGAATTCTAGAAGGAAAAAATAATTTATAGAAGGAAAATAAATCTTAAAGCCTTCCACCCACACCGCGGAACGGGCAACGGCCGAGTCCAGAACCACCGCGACACCGCCGCAATGCTCTCCTTGTAAAAATGCTTCATGAGGGGAAACCTAACCATGCAAGGCTGTATTGTGTGTTGTGCTCGCCCCCACCCCCGGGAGGGCGTCCACATTCTCCAGAGCCCTGGACTGTGATAGTCCAGAGAGTACAGCGATGTCACGGCAGGACCGCACCCTACACCAAAGAAACATTGTAAATATTGCTGTTTCACATTTACAAAAACAAATTATTTATAATAGTTTGCATTTTTAAAGGGCATTTTTTAATTCCTTTAGTTGTTGTTTAGAAAAAAAAATAATAAATAAATAATTAAGATATGAAAATAAATAAAGGTGAGATGTTTATCACTTCTTATATATGTTAAAACATTCAACATAATTTAACTCTTTTTTTTTTTTTTTTTTCTCATCGAGTAGTTCAATCATCATCTTTGCGGTCACCTGAGATACGTGAAATCGACTAGTCCGATCCGTTCGATCAGCCAAAATATAAGTTTGTATCGAGTAGTTGAATCCTCATCCTTGCGAACGCCCAAGATATGAGTTTGCATCTAGTAGGTCAATCCTCGCCCTCGGTCACCCAAGATATTAAGCTGCATCTAGTAGTTCAATCCTCGTCCTTTCGATTATTCAAGATATTAGGTCGTATCGACTAGTTCAGAACTGATTCTCATGATCCTCCAAAATATAAGGTTGCATCGAGTCGTTGAATACTCATCCTCGCGATTACCCAAGGTATTACATTGAATCAAGTGGATCAATTCTCGCCCTTGCGGTCACCCATGATACTAGATTTAATCTAGTGGATCGATTCTCACCCTTGCGATCACCCAAGATATTAGGTTTCATGTCATTTGTGGATCGATTCTCGTTCTTCCGGCCACCCAAGACATTAGATTGAATAAGTGAATCAATTCTCGCCCTTTCGGTTATTACACTAGTTATTTATATAGTTGAACAATTCTCATCCTAGTGGTCACTCAATATATTAGATTGAATCTAGGGGATCTGTTCTCACCCTTGCAATCACCCATGATATTAGATTGCATCTAGTGGATCGATCATCACCCTTGCGATCACGCAAGATATTAGGTTTCATGTAGTGGATCGATTCTCGTTCTTCCGGTCACCCTAGACATTAGATTGCATCTAGTGGATCAATTCTCATCCTAGTGGTCACTTAATATATTAGATTGAATCTAGGGGTCGGTTCTCGCCCTTGGGGTCACCCAAGACATTAGATTGCACCTAGTGTATCAATTCTCATCCTAGTGGTCACTTAATATATTAGATTGAATCTAGGGGGTCGGTTCTCACCCTTGGGGTCACCCAAGATATTAGATTGCACCTAGTGGATCGATTCTCGCCCTTGTGGTCAACCTAGATTAGGACGTATCGTCTAGTTCCATCCTGATTCTCATGATCACCCAAAATTTCAGGTTATCGAATACTTCATTCCTCGTCCTTGCGGTCACTCAAAGTATGAAACGAAATCGAAAGGTTCAATGTTCGCACTTGGAGTACCCCAAGATATTGGGCAAGATATGGAATATATTGCCGTTAACTTTAACACCCTGTCTGATCGAGCTATTCTTTTACCCGCTTTTACAGATTTAATAATATTTTGGCCGTTCTTGAATATTTTAAAAAATAGTACAACACAGAGGACGTGCTGAGACCATCCTGTAATTTTCACATTGAACATAAAATTATTTAACTAAAAATAAACGATAAAATATATTTGACATTCATTAAAACTTGTCCAAATTTTAATGTATACATAATTCGCTAAAACTCTGTATTTTAGGGGGCTGGTAATGGGATATGGAGGTCAGTTCACTGCTGCTAAATGACGCCTAATATTAACTGCAATTAATGAATAATCCATGTGAACTTGGAACGACATGTATTCGGCCGGCGTTCGTCTCATCAATCTGTGTTCGGGCGACGGCTGAACATACCGAATGGACTTATAGGTCACGTATAGAGATCAGAGATTTGTCGATAACTCATAACTTGTAGGGTTGGGGATAGGAAAGTAAAGACTTTCAAGGCATGTAAGTATAAACGAGGCAATACCTGTCTCAAAAAAAAATTTTACATGTTAAAATGACATGGTTATCCGGACGAGAAAATACTTCTGAAAGCACTAACATTGAAGAACTAGAAAAATTAGCAACACTAAAAGATATAAATGACATAGGTAGATCTCTTATCATTACGAGACGTTAAAATACTAACATAACTAAAACTTTAAACAACGGACAGGGATATTGGCTGCTTACACTAGCCAACAAAATCAGAGAAATCAAGCTTGGTCATCTAGTTCACATGACATGAGACAATATGAAGTAGCTTTATGCCGTTTGAGAGTCGGACATACTTTACCCACACACTTCCTCTTAATTAATGAAACTGAAAAACCTACTTACAGGCAGTGTAATGTTCCTCTAACAGATCAACACATATTGGCAGAGTGCACAAGATGTTACTGTAGTCCGCAAGCAAACAAAAGAACCAGAAGGGGTGTGGCTGGAGGGGAGCTAGACCTTCACACACATGGGCTGGGGCTGCGTGGGGTTCTTTTGATTAGGGGCGGTCTCCTAAACACATATCTGGGCTTTTGTAAGAGGATAGCCAATTGAGAAACACTATTTTTTAAGATGTAAGAAATACACAGCTTTACGAGATTTATTTCTAGACTTAAATTTGTGTGTATATATGCATACATATATACGTGAACTTGCTTCAACAGTTCAATCTCAAAAGTAGGGTTCTCTCCATGTATGAGAGAGGAAACGCATTAAAAATTAAAAAAAATCACGTTTCTAATATGGTACCTAGTCATGTTTATCACCATTCAATTTTAAAAACAATTTTACACAATAACTCATTTGTTAGTTTAACAAATAATCTATTTCTAAATTTATGGACTACATTTCCTCCCTACCAGGTCAAACTATCGAATATGCAAATCGGAGCAAACTAGGGAACGAACATATTCTATCCATTGGCTAAGTAATATATTGAAAAATGGTCTTATTCGATACATCATTGAAGGCATTAAAGGCTTTTCTTTAAAGGGCGCAAGGCTATTCTATCATCATAGTATTGCGCCCTTATGACATCGGTCTGTGTCGTCATAACTCGTGAAGGAACAAGATTCACTGAATAGTAACGCTATCTCAAGAATTCCACCAATAGTTAAGCTGGACCACAGAATCATTACATCTTGAGAAGTCTTGAGACTCAGCTGCCAATCTGTTCTTAGCGTGTCTTGGGCTAATTTCTTACTTGATAGCCGGCAAGCACGAGACTATCTCATTACAAATCCTCGCTCCAGTTCTCAACCAACACACTACACACTTACCCAATTAAATTTTCGTCTCATTTTAAGTGTCTCTAAATTACAAATGAACTCTCTCTCTCGCTCCCTCCCTCTCTCTCTCTCTCACACACACACACACACACACACACACACACACACACTCTTATTAGTTGTCATTATGTTTTTCCTGAAAGTATGTAGTTTGATATTTGAATAATGCGTTACTATTCACCTGGTTCCTTGTAAATAAATAAAAAAATTTTCCTCTAAACCAGTGAGCATTTCTCATTTCTTCTTTGTTAATTCAAAAGTAAATTGATATTCGTTGAAATTTAGGAGTTATATAATAAAATATATATATATATATATATATATATATATTCTTGTTAATCAGATAAAGTGAATTTCGGAATTCAAATTTATTTTCCAATAAAAGGACTAATTGTATTAAAATATTGCTTTAGCTTCAATCTGAAGAGTATATCAGACAACCTCCCTGTAAAATTAAAAGCAAAAACGTTAGGCTTGCTGGATTTACTTCTCCAAGTATATTATCCTATCCTTATATACACATATATACAAATATATATATATATATATATTTACATGTGTTTCCTCAAATATATATATATAGATAAACCCAAGCATATTTAAACGACCGGGTTTTTCGTGAGGCGTAAGTCGTTATTTCTTGACTGCACTTCCGGATGGGGTCATGAAAAGTAGGCTATATCCCAAGTGAAAGATGGAACTCCTTAAATCGGATGTGTAGCCGGAAGTGTATGAAAGAGAGGACCATGAAAATATCCATTTGGTTTCGAACGGCTTTGGTGTCTCAACAGTCTATGTAGAAAAAACCTCACCGCCATATTGCATTCAGGCCTAGACCCGATCGAATTCTAAATTTAATAATAATAACAAACCTTTTAGTCCGAGAGCCAGTAACCGCAAGTTTCATGAAGTGTTTTACGCAACTTGAACTTTTGCTATAATGTACCTCTTAGGTAGATAAGAAGGTAAGTATGTGTTTCCTGGACATACCTTGGAATACCAGGTACTGCGCATAGAGGAAAGGCGGAAAAAAATATTTTCCAAAAATAGAGGTTTATTCAGAAGCCAACTAACTTTAATGTAAAATAGCACAAAAGTCCGACTCGCAGGAACTGCATCATCTTAGCGCGGTTCCGTTCTTATCTCTAGACTCATTTAAAATGATTAAAATAGAAGCTGTTATTATTTTGGGTCCACATTTCTAGAAAGCATGAAGATTAGATAGTTAGCCGTCGAGATGATAAGTAAAGATGGAATGGTTGGGATTCGGCTAAAGAAACCTCAATACGATTTTTGTTAAAAAATCTATATTTAGGACGTTTCAGCTACTCATTGGTAGCCTTCGTCAGCATTGAAAGTGCCGGGAGGCAGAGGAGGACCAAAGTTGACAGTTCCATCTTTACTTTCAAGAAAGGTCTTATTTACGATCTTACCTGGATGTGTCCGCGCCCTAGGAAGGACCCCGCTAGGCAGTTGAAAAGCTCTATCTTGAAAATCCATATCTCTAAGATTAAATTGTTTTTCTTATTTTTCTTAACCTGATTTATTATCAAATACATTATCCAACTATAAGCAGTTCAAAAATAACAAGGAATAAAAACAGACAAAAAGAACAGTTCGAATAAGCGAAATCAATTACTTTAAAGTTTTAAGCACTTATTTCTCCGATTGACATCGCCTAATCAAAACTTTCATCGGAACCATTTTTGTAGAGCATTTAGTGAGCTTTCTAATGGTCATCTTTTGTTTCCCAAGATTCTCAACCTTTTTCGAGATATTAAGGAAAGTATACAAAGTTACCAAAACTTTTTATGTCTGTTAATAAAATATTTTATTCTAACCCTTCCTAAACTCCAAACGTAACAAAAATTTCAACATATTAGTTTTAATGAAAGTAGAACATGCAGAAAATGTTTCAACTGAATCCCATGATTCTAAGTACCCAAACCAAAAACGGTATTCAAAAACTATTTTTCCAATTTTCTCGAAAACGGTTGAAGCTATCGCCTTGAAAACGGTTTCATTCGTTTTCCTAGCCCAAGAAGCCTATAAAACGAGTACTTACAAGCTTATGAACTCAAAAACGTAAGCGTTACGATTTTTTGCGCGAATTTCGCCCCAAACGCCATCTTCCAGTGGACGGATTTTGCTGGTTAACGAACTTGACCTTTTAAATTGGACGACGGATTTTTGTACCAAATTTCATCACAATCGGACCATTAGGGAAGCCAGAAATGAGCGAACAGATATATATATATATATATATATATATATATATATATATATACAAATTTGAACCACCGTTATTTTCGGTCTCTAGGGGTTCTGAAACGCGAAATTTTCTTGTAGGGACTTCCGGATTGTTTCATTGTATCAACCTTATAAGCGGGGTTCCTCCCTAGGGGGGAGGGAGGAACCGTGCTAATTAAGACAATTTTACAATGAATAATAAATAAGGCAGACGCTTTTAAGGGGTAAACTTAATTGTTTTTTTTTTCTAATATTAAATGAGAGTTTTATTCACGCTGCCATTTAAACCGCTGTACAAGAAGATGTGAGCAAGAACCAATGAGTTCATATACTCTTACGGTTATACGCAGTTTATTGCAGTCTGTCATAGGCAACATTTATTTTCGTGTTTCCTGATAATTAAACCCCACAAATAGTCTGCCCTTTTGTAATTATTTTGAAATATGTTTATTGAAGACGCTGTTTAAATCGCAGCCTGAATAAAGCACTTAATTTAATATTAAAAATAAAAACTAGGTACTTTGGTTTTTTATTTAATTTACATTTTAACCCCCTTAAAAGTGTCTGCCTTATTTATTATTCATTGTAAAATTGCCTTAATTTGTATTTTTTTTTTTTTTTTTACATTAATGATAGTTCGCTTCTGAATAAAACTCTGTTTTTGGGCATATTGTTTTGCACCTTTCCCCTATGCGCAGCACCTGGTGTTCCAAGGTATGTCCAGGAAACACATACTTACCTTCTTATCTACCTAAGAGGTACATTATAGCAAAAGTTTAAGGTGCGTAAAACACTTCATGAAACGTGCGGTTACTGGCTCTCGGACTAAAAGGTTTGTTATTATTATTAAATTTAGAATTCGATCGGGTCTAGGCCTGAATGCAATATGGCGGTGAGGTTTTTTCTACATAGAATGTTGAGACACCAAAGCCGTTCGAAACCAAATGGATATTTTCATGGTCCTCTCTTTCGGAACGGAACCACGCTAAGATGATGCAGTTCCTGCGAGTCGGACTTTTGTGCTATTTTACATTAAAGTTAGTTGGCTTCTGAATAAACCTCTATTTTTGGAAAATATTTTTTTCCACCTTTCCTCTATGCGCAGTACCTGGTATTCCAAGGTATGTCCAGGAAACACATACTTACCTTCTTATCTACCTAAGAGGTACATTATTGCAAAATTTTAAGGTGCATAAAACACTTCATGAAACGTGCGTTACCAGCTCTCCGACTATTTTATGATTATCCTTTTTTTACCCGTTTCGTCATACGTTTCTCCAGCTGATAATACCTTGTGGTGACGTTGTATGTGCGAGACATACATCATCGTTTTTGATTGAATCCTCATACTAAAAGAAATTAGCTAATTATCATATTCAAATGGAGTAATTGGAGTGATATTTCAGAGGACAATAAGCCCCAGGAGAACGGGCAGTGGAGTGGACAGGACTTGCGAAGACAGATATTGCACCCATTGTGGAAGGGATGATCCTTTGTCCCGGGTCTGTGTCTAGTTGCTGTTTTTGTCCCTTGGTCCCTTATCTCCTTTGTCTCACTAGTTATATACATTAGTATTTACACCCACAACCGGCAGACATCCCTCCCGCTGGACGCTGCTTACCATATCTATAGAAGGGGACGAGTCAGATATTCATTTCTGCGCTGGGTTTATAGAATAACAGCTGTAGTCCTTCTACTGGTGTGTATATTCTAAAAAGTGTATGTTAAGCGTTCGGAATTGAACGATTGGCACTTATGAAGTCCGTTGATCCTTTCGTGGAAACCGTCCGTCAAGCTCCGGAGCTGTGTAAAAAAGTACATTACTCTGAAGATAATAAAGTCCTTAAAATAAGTGTAATACGGTTTATAATTTCCTTGGGTAATTTCAACATTATGTAACACGGATGACCTCGAAAATAATAAGTATAAGCATTCTATTTTAGGCCCAAAGTACACCCACGAGTTACTTCCTGAAGACCTAAACTGCTGGGAGCCTCATTACTTTGTAGTTTATTTAAACAGGTTAGATAAAGGTATTACTAGAGATAAAGAGCACCCCTTTGTAATACCGGAGGTCCTCGGTTCAAAACTTTAGTCTGAAGAGTTAATGTTTCTAAAAAAAAAAAAAAAAGAAAAAAAAAAAAAAAAGAAAAAAAAAGAAGAAGAAGAAAATTGATTTACTGAAGGCATACCGTGTAATATTCAGCGGTACATCAATCAACTGAAAATTTTAAAAACCACCACCAGACCGATAAATAGTTGGATTTTAAAATGTATTTCAAAGTTAACAGAGAGATGAAAAAATGCCGAAATTTTCACAGGTGTTTTATTTGGCAAAACGTTTTCGGAAACAATCTTAAAATCTGAGACTCCATTTTAATATAATATAAAACACGTTATACGTGTCAAATTTTAAGATTGTCATTTTTTTTTTAAAAGTTGTATTGTTAATTTAATTTGTTTAAATTGAACCTGTTTTAATTACGGTATTGTGTCACAGGGCATTGAAAATGGGACTTAATCCCTGAAAACGTTTTGCCAAATAAAATACTTGTGGAAATTTTGGCGTTTTTTCGTCCTTCTGATCATCATTTTCCACCATCCACGAATTCCAACAATGAAATTAACACTATAAGTACTATTTTAAGCCCAAACAATATCTGATTACTCTGTACAGCACAGAATACACTTCCTTGAGACCTAAACTGGCTGAGACCATATTTGCTTTGTAGTTTGTGTTAGTAGTCTAGATGAAGTTAGTACTAGAGACAGAGAGAGTACTAACATCAAGAGCTAGAGAACTAATAAGGCAATACGATTAGTCCACTGTTCCTCAGCTAATTCTCCAAGTAGAACTGCATTATATATAAGTTAATTCCCGGCCGAGTTCTCCCCCCACTCCTTCTCGTTGGTTGGCGAGTTTCTTTATTTAAAGATTCCAGAGAAGATTAGTACAAATAAGGGACCAGCGGATCCCTTCAAATATTCACTGCCTGAATGAAAGCATTAAATATTTGTCGGATCTTCTTTCCGCAACTTCGCCAAGAGTTTGTTATTAGCTCGCCTTTTCCTTCTGATTGGACGGATTTAATCAACAGGTGGTTTCTATTATCTAGTAAATTATTAACGGCTGCAATTGTGTATTTGTAAGGAGCTTTGTGTTCGTAGGGAGAAAATTGAAGTTCTTGCAATTTTAATACTGTTAAAATTCAGACTAGGTAATCACATTCCACACTTATACACACAAAAGTGTGTGTATATATATATATATATATATATATATATATATATATATATATATATATATATATATATATATGGAACTAGCTATATTGTATTATGATGGAAATCTATTACAAATCTTGACTTTTCTACTTTAATGGCTAAAAATGGTCTGGATATCTCTGATGATTTTAAATAGAAAAGGTAATGCATATCAACATTTTAATAAACCGCATAGGAATAAATAAGGTGTAGGTGATTGGTGTTCGATAATTGTTAAAATAAAACTGCATTTTATAACTAAAATGTGTAATATTTATTTGCCAACGTTTCGGTTTGAATCATAGGCCACCTTTAGGGCTGCTAATGGTAATGGATAAGTACGTAAATCTAATGACAATACATGATATATATATATATATATATATATATATATATATATATATATATATATATCATGTATTGTCATTAGATTTACGTACTTATCCATTACCATTAGCAGCCCTAAAGGTGGCCTATGATTCAAACCGAAACGTTGGCAAATAAATATTACACATTTTAGTTATAAAATGCAGTTTTATTTTAACAATTATCGAACACCAATCACCTACACCTTATTTATTCCTATGCGGTTTATTAAAATGTTGATATGCATTCCCTTTTCTATTTAAAATCATCAGAGATATCCAGACCATTTTTAACCATTAAAGTAGAAAGTCAAGATTTGTAATAGATTTCCATCATACTACAATATAGCTAGTTCCATATCGTAGAAAATTAAATGAAAGTGTGCCCCTTCCTTAAGAGAAAACTTGGGAAATATTGGAAACACGTAAGTGAATTGGAATCTTGAAATGGTATGAGAAGGACTGGCTTAAAAAGGCGTGGAATGCCTCGAGGCTGCACTCTCATCCATGTCTTCTCTCGCGATAGTATCTACGCCTTTTATCTATCCGACACTCTCACGATACAGCCACAAAGCAGTAGGAGAAGAAAGGGAACTGAAAAAAAAAAAAACAAATGGAGTTGTACACGAAACAACTCTTCGAACTTGAGAATCCCTTATAGTTAGATCACAATTTTATGTTTATAATCTATACATATAATACATATGTAACGGATCGCTGTCTGTACATGGAAGAAAAAAGTATTATATTAGGGGTCTTTATCAAACCAATAGCACCTAAAGCAATGATTGTTAGAATTTTTTTCTGTGCGTTTGTACACGCTAATTTCAGAAGCGGCTTATCCGTTTTAGATACGGCCTTGACTAATATATTGTAGTAAGCTGCACTTAATATTTAGTGTTTGTTTCATGTCAATCGGTTCATAAAATATAGTTTCGCGATGGCAGTTAATAAAGTCCAAGGTCAGATGCTAAAAGTCTTGGAACACTGGTTTCACTCTTTTCCCTGTGCTACAACCTACAAAACGTACATCCACAAGCCTATAGACGCAAAAACGTAAGAGTTGCGGTTTTCTAAATGTGAATTCGCCCAAAAAATATGTTACAGTGGTCATATCCTACCGATCATGACCTTTGAAATAATACAAAGCATTTTGTGTATCAAATTACATTAAAATCGGCCAATATGTGTTCACAAATTTCTACCGCCGTTATTTTCGTGATCTATGGGTCCGTCATTAGGTGAATTTCATAAACAGGTTTCCTCCCTGTGGAGGAAGAGAGAAAACACGCTGAAATGTTTCAATTGTACAATACAAAACCAATAAAACATTCTGCTTATACAATACAAATGATCTAGTTATTATATAATATGAAACTTCGGCGATTTCTATTTACATAGGAAATGATATGTACACAAAACCCAAATACTAACTTAAATAAAACTTGCCGTGTACACCATCTCCTAATCTTGGTAAAACCACCAACCATTCCCCGACTCCTACCTTCGGGTAATTATAAGAGAATGATGGTCCCTTACTTACAATTAGCCTCCTCTTCGGCAACCGGCCGTTTTTTAATTTTAATTACCAACCACTGTATTCCAGCAATTAGGTTTATTCCTTGCATTTTTATGACCTCTTAGTTTTTATTTTGCTCATTATTTTGCTTTCATGCAGTACTTTATGAGTTTATGATGTTATAAAGTAGCCTTATGATGTAAATTAATCTGGTTACTTTATGGGCCTATCATGGGAATTTCTTCCAACCACGACAGAGTATTTCAACTAATATTTATTAATCAGTAAAAAGTAGAAGTCATAAAGATATTTTATTTCCTATGTGCTTCTAGATTACCCTTAAAACACGAAGTAGGTTTGCTTTTACTTTTTAATTTTTGGATCAAAAAAGATTATTTTTATTTATAGAAGTTCGCTTGCAATCAAAAACCATTCGTTTTTTGAAGAAATGAAAAATTGAAGTCTCATTTCGAGACGCATGACCATAAGGGATAATTGTCTATGAAATTCTATGAAGAAGTCTATGCCGTGGATGAAGATGGCTCTTCGAGGTATGCTGACATAATTGCTTTTCACAAAAAATCAAAAGCTGCATACATAATTGACCCTACCATTAGGTATGAAACAAATGATCCGATGCAGGCAGAGTCAATTGACTCGGAAAAAAAGGCCATCTATACCAAATGCATAACGACATACGAAGAAAAATTTCATGAAGCGTATGGAAGAAGAGATTATATTGTACAAGGGCTTTGGTTCGGTACAAGAGGAACAATCCCTAAAGCAACTTGTGACTTCCTGGAAACCCTCGGACTCGACACGAACAAGCTAGCTGTACTCGCGGAATCAATTCTTATTGATTCCCTGGGGATCCTTAACAATCACATTTATGGGAACTGAACAGCTGCTAATCATTCTTTCGGAGATCATTATGTTTTACACAATATCTAGCAAATTTGATACAAACAAAAATTTACCCTCCTTAAAAATTAACTTACAAAATTACATCTAAAGGTAGAACTACTAAATTACTAAATTTCTTTTTCTTTCCCTCCATATTCTAAAATAAATTAACTAACACCCCCAAAATTAATAAAATGCATTTTCGAAAGAATGATTAGCAGGCTGTGTATATAGCAACTCAATTTATTTGAGCAGCGTTCTTTATTTACAACAAATAAAGTTTTTCTTTCTTTTCTTTCTTTCTTGTCAGAATCACGTTAATACAATGCAAAGTATAAAATGAAATTAATACAGTTTAAATGAAAATATAACTAGGGATAAAACTGTTTATTATTTATTATAAAACTGTTTGTTTATTTATTTGTTCATTTTCAAGGGAATTATTTATTTTTTGTTATCTAGTTACCATCCTTTTTCTTACCCGGTACACATTCGAAGTAGTCAATCGGACCAAATAAATAATATATTCTGTGCTCTTATAATAACTATCGATCCTATTATAACAAAAAAAAAAGTTGACAACGGTTGTTTGAGGTGGGTTATCTATTCCTTTTTTTTTTTTTTTTTTTTTTTTTTTTTTTTTTTTTTTTTTTTTTTTTTTTTTTTTTTTTTTTTTTTTTTGGAAAGACGCCTTTTCTTTAATGCTTAAGAGAAATGCTTAAGAGAAAGATCTCTTACTTCGTTCCCTCCCCTCCCCCTTTCCATGAAATGTGGCCACGAATCTGTGGGACCAGCTGATTTCTGGCAAAGTGTGATTTCTCGTCGGCTTCTAAACGAAAAATGTTTCTATCTATTTTTAATTTTATTTATTTTATCTAAATCTTTCTCTTTAGATACCCACGACGTATTCTGAGCTTATTTACAATCGACCGCAAAGAACGTCCGGTTTGAGCAAACTAGAAATTTGGATCTGGAGTAATTCCTTCCTCCTAATGAACCGATTTAGTTTATTTTTAATACACATTTTTCTCTTTAGATGACCTAGTTTTATTGAACTAAATTTGCAGTGTTTGACTACAAAATATAAAGTTACTTTCAGAGTACAAAGAAGTTATTTTTGAGCCATTTTGTAAAGATGAAAGGAAAACAGGAATATAAGCCAGAATCAGGTTGAGAGAAAGGTTCTGAAAGGTAAGTTGGAATTGAGGTAAGATGTAGGAGAAGGGCAGGAGGTCCGGCTATATGGAATAATAAGACAGTCAGAGTAGGCCAATATCCATGAATAGCTGTGTATGTAAGGATATGGAGGTGCATACCTTAGGCTATAGTGCATACATTACTTAGGATGTGTCGTAGACTTTTATACCTGTCGGCCGTAACATCCCTCTGGCTCGGGGTCTTTTTATACACTTTATTGGCCAATAGGATCCTTTATATCATTTCTACATTCTCTCAACCTTCCTATAGAGATGGAAGTGCTGCGGCAGAATTGTAAGGTTTCTCTATTACAGGGTCACTGGCTCAAAATATTGAATCATTTTATTTCAAGAATTTAGAACTTCAAATATTTAAATTAGGGTAGGTTATAAATTTAAATGTAAGGTTATTACGCCCTAGAATCTATTTATGTCTGTTTCTTATTTGTTTTTATACATTGTTCATTAGGTTCCCATACTTAACCCAACACAATGCACATGTAAAACCATTTCCGCTTATATAAAGGGCTTATTACTAGCTGTTACCCGGCGTGCCATGCTACACCTACTTTCTGCATCTAGAAAAGCAAAAATAAATCAGAAAGAAAATATGTAATATTAAAATCTAATAATGCAAAACTGTAACGGTTCGGGTTCACAGTTTCGAACCCGTGACCTCCGAACTGTGAGTCCTAGACTATTTTAACCTTGCCTATGGCACTCCCCGGATCAAGACCTACATGTTACAGTGTAGTCAAAATATGTCTAACATTGTGGATTTGCATAAAGAACAAACATATAGACAGACACCTGATAGACGTTTTTTGACCTAGCCTACGAGACTTCCCGGATCAAGACCTACCAGAGTGCCAATTTTGATCAAAATTGGTCAAAACTGAAGACATCAAAAAGACAGTAAACTTTATTTATAAAGTAAAGTTTTTAAACTGTTCATTATAAAACTAAACGGTTGATCTTCGTCAGCTCTTGTGACTCCCTAAATTCCTTGGCCCACCGAAGGTTGGCGTTGCGGAATGGTGTGTTTTATCACTTATGTAGCTGTGATTTAATGCTTAAATGAAAGTATCGTTCATGTGGTCGAATAATAACAAACATGAAATAAATATGTAAAATATTACTATGGAATATACTATGAGTAAACTGAACCTGCGGATTCCTGTTCGCTGTATTTGGTTCCAGGCTGAGGAGATGTGGAATATGTGCAGGGAGGAGACCTCCCCTTATCTCTCACTGATAACAGGGCACTTTCTATAATTGTCAGTGTCTCACGTCAGCCATACTTGCTTTAATTAATTAATAGCACCTTTCATGAGAGTAATTAGCTTTACTATGGACGTAGCACTGAATCATGGACTTTCAATTAGTTTTCGGACGGAGTTTGATATTGTAAATGAATATATGTCAATAGATATTTTCCAGAATCGATGCTTTTGACACGATCAAATGAAATCACGAAAGAGGCATTGACTGTAAAACACTTAAACAATATCTAGAAAAAGATACATAAATATAGTTTTTATTCCTGGACGATGAATTGCAGGGTTCATCCGCCAGTTTAGCGGTTTGGTCGTTAACTAGGTATATGTTTGTAGAACTGTTTGGTTTGTCCACTATTCTATTTATTAATTTTTTCTTCTTTTTTTTATTTTATGTTTTCTATTTTATCTAATTGGTTGGTAAGCTTTAATATTTAATTCCTCAGCCTTAGCAATTAGTCCATCTGCTCCAGCAATGGAGCAGATGGAGCAGAGTGCTGATACAGAACCTCCGAATTATCTATTGCATATTGAACCATCTCATGGCATATATAAGGGGGCTGAGGGGGCTGCAGCCCCCCACGCCCGAAATTTTGATTTGATCAGTAAAAATGTGTGATAAATAGCGTTTTAGTTGGCTAAAACTATTCCAAGTTCCAAATTTTTAGTATTCCATACCGCGGAAATGGTCCCAGCCCCTCCGAAATTATTTCCTATATCCCCCATCTTCTATGATGTAGTAGATAGTGAGAGTGACCTAGTAGGATTCATACATAGGGTGAGGGTCTTTTGTTATCAAATGGGCATGAGTCAGGTTGACGTGGCCTTTTCTTATCCTAATTCTCGTAGACTTCCACGGTCCATGGTATTTAAAGCTTTAAAGTCTTCTGGATATGACCGTGTCAAAGTGTTTGCAACCGAAGTTTCGCGAGACATTCTGCCGGCTTCCTCAGGGTTCCTTCTGAGAATGAAGATAGGGTAAACAGAAGACTTTAAAACATTAAATTTTCCTACTTGTAAAAACTTCTTCACGTCTATTACCTCTGACAGCACCTCTCCATGCTATAGTAGTGCTTAATCCTTCTTAGTTTATTTGCGCGACGTATGCATTTCTGTCTACATGGATATCCATTGGCTGCGAACTCTCTTCCTGAACCAACGCATTCATGTTCATCAATTTGTCGCGAAGACATTGACACTTAATACTAAAATAGTACTACTATACAAGTAATTGTGGGCGAGGTTAGCTCAGTGTTAGAACACTGGACTAATAAGTTGGTGGACCTGAGTTCAATTCCAGAGCAAGCACTAAAGATTTTTTCTTCTAGTGTCTTCGTTCATGGGTTGAATTCGATCTCCTTGACCGTCCCTAGGCCAACCCAGCCATGAATCAGATACCTCTATAGCATCTGCCCCTCAGGCCCTCGTTTCCTGTTACGGAACTGATTTTTATTTATTTATTTTTTTTTTAAGCAAGTATTACTACACAAGTAATATAGTATTACCATACATGTACTATAGTATTACTATACAATTGTATGAATTATCCTTACGATTCATGGATGTCGATCATTCTTGAAATATTTAAGGAAAATTTAGACAACCGTTCATGATTTTTAAAAAAATATCACGAGGTCAATATTTCATGTCAAAGAAGTATCATATTACTATATGTCAGAGGTTTTCCTACCGACAGAGAAACAGGAAACTCGCTGAAATTAAACTTTCAATAAAACTACTTTGGAGTATATTATTAGCATTTCGCAGTGATTTTTTTAGAAAAAAATATTTCTCCTGAGGGAAGGAAAGGGTTTCTCAAGTGGGCAACATGGAGTTTTAAATTGGCCCCATTAAATAACTTGGGTGGTCATTCATGCGAAAAACATGAGCCAATAACTTATTCCTTATTTTATAAACTCCATAAAATATTTCCTTCAGTACCTTACGGAAATCCACGCAGTGGGAATTATGTGCGTATATTATAATAGACTTGTAGTTGTATAATAATAATCGCAATCCTGACACTAATGCTCAAGAGCATATGTGGGAAACAACCGTGCTTCTGTAAGTTTCTGGCTCGCGAGACATTTTGAAAAGCCCAATTAAAAAAATAAATAATATTACAATACTTACTCACACTCACACCAAATGAGGAAGATCGAGTGAGATGGGGTTTGTCCCTTGCTCTTGAAGAATCAAGTGAGCGAGCAAGCAGAGTGTCTTGTCGATATTTAACTTTCGTACTTTGTAATAATTCCAAATTTTTCGATTTACTTATAATGTTGTACCTGTTTTTTCATTTCACTTTTTTATTTCAATAAATTGTATTGCAATAACATTGTAGTATTATTTCATGTATAATATCTATTGCTAAAAATTATAAACAGGACTTTAAAATCCCATGTTATTTTATTTTGAACCATCTACTCGGCCTGCGAACGTATTTGCACACTAAAATTTTGCCAACATGTCAATCACTGCCCATACCTGCTCTAGTGACTCTCTCGTCCGTAATAATCTAATGGTAGGTCTCTCCGTGGTCTTGTGGCTAGCACCTTGGACTCTCATGCGGGAGATGTGTGTACGAGCCCCGCTTGCAGCATTGAGTATTTTCATTTCCACATTTCCACCCCGTTCCACCATGGGTCTTTAGGAAGGGAGGTGACCTATAGGATACCCCGGCGCTAAAAAAAAAAAAAAAAAAAAAAAAAAAAAAAAAACATACGCCGTAAAACAATAATGGCAATAATCAAGCTGCAGTTGACAAAATAATCTAATTAGTGTGCTTAACCACATGATTTAGTATAATTTTATTGTTTTAGGTATATAGCTTTTTCTCTTTTCTAAAACAGATTTTTTGTTGTTGTTAAATTTATAATGTTTATGTTTTTATTTTTTGTAATATTTTTCGTTTTAAGCATTGATATTATTTTTAAAAAAATTATTTAATTAGAATCCAGGTAAATATCAGCCATATTTCTTAACTAAAATAATAATAATAAAACGATACTCGAAGCATGTATTGGTTATGTAGTAGTACTTTTGAAACGTATTGGGCCTTGTGAAGCATTTGTATTATTTTTTCAACAACACACAACCAATCTATGCTATAAATATTACAGGCAAGGTAATTGTATGTGTTAACGTAATGTAATGTAATAGGTACAGTAAAGTAAAAACAAGCAAATGTATGAACAATGGAATGACAAAGCAATGTATATTGTGAGTTCGATTCACACTATGGGTGGTGGGTTTTCTTTGGAAAAAAAGAAAAGGCTTCAGCCCTATCCTGGCTAGAAAAGTCGGTTGATAACCCGTCCTAAAAATTCTGAGTTAATTATAATGGACGTTAAAATTTAAATGAATAAATAATCTTAGGTACTATATTTAGAGTATTTAATATTTTTATAATTTAATATTATTTAGTTCCGCTTTCCCTTAAAAAATTAATTATTGCGTTGCTAGTATTAATGATTTATTAAACATTTCATTATTTGTGCAATTTTTGTAATCAATTATATTCCTAATTAGTTACTTATTGTGCTTCTATTTGTTTATTTAGGGCTGCTTGGTTTGAGCTGGGAAGAATGGTGGACTTACGATGGAATTTCAGGTTGGTAGAAGAAAAGTTTATTTTCTCTGATTCTCTTTAGCAAATTATTTATTTATTTTATATATTTTTTAATTTGGTTTTAAAACAGAACAATACAAAGACACATGAATTAAACAAATTATAACCTTTTTTAAACATTATCTTAAATGATGCAGTAAATGCTCCATTCCTCTGTCATTTGGTAAATATTTGTAGCTACTTTATTTAAAATTAAGAAAATATAATAATGTAAAAACACATTTTTTCTTCTCTTTTTTGAACCGTTTTCTTTAGTGTCCCATCTTCGTTGCCAATTGATAAGTTATTATATACATTCTTATACATTCTTATCGTAGACACAAGAGGCTTTTCTTTTTCTTTTTTTCTTTTTTTTTTTTTTTGTTATCAACTATGTAATTTCCATATATTTTTATTCCTGCACGTGCCTTGCTTTTTTGAAATGTAGTTGTGTTTATTTCTGGATTAATAGCGATATCTATAAATCGATTTTTGTTGATAGTTAGTTTTCGTGTGTAAATTTGGCTGCCGGAGTTCAATTTAAATTGTGTAGGTGTTATCGTGTCAGAGTTTATAACGAAGGGCAAAAGCTCAGTTGGCTCAGTCGTTAGAGTATATTTCTCTTTATCAAAATTTATTGTACTTAATTGCAAATGGCAAACCTAACAATTTTCGTTTTAAAAATTGGATCCAAATAAATTCATTTTAATTTTTCAGATTAATATATGTATATCTTTTTGAATTTATAACTTCATCTTTATATCAAACATTTATTAACTGGTGATAATTAACCAAATATTTTGTCAAAGGGTCTTTCCGTTTAAAAGGAACTTAAAAAAGAGCAAATCGCTTTTTAGCATGTACTGAAAAAATCATTTGTATCCATTAGTGCCTTTTCCTGATTTAATAGTTCCTGAATCATCAAGTGGAATGTGAATAGCTTGTCTGAATTTAAACAATATTAAAAAAAAAAAAAAAAACAAGAACGTAAATTTTCTCCCTACAAACACAAAACTCCTTACAAATACACAATCAGAAGGAAAAGGCGAGCTAATAACAAACTCTTGGCGAAGTTGCGGAAAGAAGATCCGACAAATATTTAATACTTTGATTCAGGCAGTGAATATTTGAAGGGATCCGCTGGTCCCTTATTTGTACTAATCTTCTCTGGAATCTTTAAATAAAGAAACTCGCCAACCGACGAGCAGGAGTGAGGGGAGAACTCGGCCGAGAATTAACTTATATATAATGCAGTTCTACTTGGAGAATTAGCTGAGGAACAGTGGACTAATCGTATTGCCTTATTAGTTCTCTAGCTCTTGATGTTAGTACTCTCTCTATCTCTAGTACTAACTTCATCTAGGCTACTAACACAAACTACAAAGCAAATATGGTCTCAGCCAGGTTAGGTATTAACTCGTAGGTGTATTTTGGGCTTTACTGTTATGATTGTTATCGTTTGTAATTATGTATTTTTATTTTTTACCTGAAGAGGGCTGGCTACAATATAGATTTTACTAAAAATCTGGCGTTTTCTCTTAGCAGAATCCTCAACATTCCCAGACTTCTTAAAACGAACTTCACAGCAGTTATATAAGTTAATTATATAAGCAGTGCAAGTATTGCTGCTAAAAATAAATCTTTGTTAACTCGTTGAAGTTTATTTTTGTACAGGATTAATTATCCTCCCCTTAAATTTAAAATTATTTATAACAAGAGCACAAAATATTTCGGTCTTATGCTGAGAAAATTATAATTTACTCAGAACAAGGTCTTGAAGGGGTTTAGTTTTCGTTAAGTAGAATATACAGCCTCGAGTCAAGGGGCGCTAATTTAGAGCATGGAAATTCGATACAATTACCAAAATGGCGCTATATCCAAGAAGAGAGCCATCAATTAGTTGGAGTAGGCAGTTTGTCTCTTCGCGGACTGGAAGATTGCCAGAATACTGGAGGGCTGTAGTCCCGGTGAAATTCAGTTGGAGATGGCTCAGAATGTTTCTAGTATGCAGAGTGGAGTTATCGGCGGTAACTGATGATAAGACCTTGGAGACCAAATGCTTAATCGGGTCTTTAAGTTGCGAAAAATCCGCTCAAAAAGATTCTGATTCTGGGACTGCGGAGGACCCCTTTGGTGCCTTTGAGGACCATGAAACTATGTACCATATTGTATGCAGATTTTCAGCGCTTACAGCCATAAGATATCTGCTGATATTTTGGACTTTAATAACTCCAATGAGGATACCAGAGCCAAAATTAACTATGGCTCTGGTGTTATAACAGTCCCGCGCGTTGGGTGCACAATAGTTCTCAAAGGCCTCGGTGCGGTTTATCCTGGTCTTTCCGGACCCCGTTTTTTCTTCGAATTCTAATTCTTTATTCTTATCAAACTAGACGTAAAACTTTCAACGTTTTTCACTCCTCCATATAGGAACCTAGGACGCAACCTGGAAGAGCTGACTTGCCAACGTTCATAATCTATAGGCCACGAAAAGACCATTCGGATAATATATTATTTATATATATACATATATATATATATATATATATATATAATCTGACATTTTTTTTTTTTTTTTTTGCTAATATACTAATTCACAAGTTCTCACAGGTTTTTTTTGCATGTATAAAATTTATTTTTGCGAGGGAAGGGTTATTTTCGCTAAAATGAAAACATTCAAAATGGTACTGGTAGTATAAATAATAACAAGAATTAATACGCAACAAATCATATTATTTACACTTTTGAAATTCACTATGCACTCGATAATTGTGAATAAATCGACCCCCGAAACAACCTGGAGTTGTAAGATGGCTGAATATATGTTGTAAGATTATCAAGAGAACACCTGGAATCCAATAGAAGACAGTCCGCGGATGTACTTGGCATTGTTCTTTCTTATACAAGAATTTCTTATCAACTCTAGGAATTTCTCCTCACAAAATCCTCGCTGGACTATTGTAAAAACTGCTAAAATTAAAATTTACTACACCTCTTGATGAATTAAACTAATTTCGTTCCTTCTTCGTAGGAGAACTTTCGTTTAGACTACCTAAATATATAACATCTCATTATATAACATATTCTTTTGAGCAGGAATGAACATCAGGAGTAAAATAATAAAAATAAATTAGAAATCCCACGTCCGGGCCATTAGCGCCGAACAACATGGTCCAGCTGGGAATTTTCTCAACGGGCCCTGAAATGAGAAAAATCCCTGCTTCCGGAGAGACTCGAACCCACATCTTCCGCATATAAATGTCAGATTTTTTTTTTTTTTTTTTTTTTTTTTATAGTTTGTTATTTATTTATTGTTTATTGTGAGTTCAGCAACGGCAGCGATTAACTCATTCAGATATTTCAGTTGGTTCTTGAAATAAATGAAAAAAAAAAAAAAAACATAAAACAACAATTGCATAAGTATAATGAGTGATTGAATGGTTTGGCTACCTTTGGTCAGTAAATCTTGAAAGTCGTAAAGAATGGTTAATATATATTAATATAATTTAAAAAAAAATATTTTAACATGAAATATCTAAAAAAAAATATATATAGTATAATATGCTTGTCTAAGATAGCGGGTTTGATTCTGACTTTCTTTCTTTTGTATAATTGGACTTCAAAATTTAAATAAATAAAAAACATAACATATATTTTTTTTTACGTTAGTGAGATAACTTTGTGATGTCACTCCATTACAATTGCACTTCTCGCGAAAGCATTTACGCAGAGTTGATGTCAATAGTATTGTTAATCCGTAAATTGACAAGTTACTTACTAAACACCTGCTATCTACTTTTTATTGTACGTTTAAAACACTATTTTTCATATACATACATATACATCTATTATGCACGACAGGGAATTTTGTCTATAATTTTGTATTTTTACCATTCCAGGCTTGGGTTCAAATGGGTATTCCGATTAATTTTTCGATATTTCGACTGAATAAGCACACTCAGTTTGTTCTAGCAGCATAGTAATTTGTAAATTTACATGTTCATGATATCCTCTAAAATTTAACTTAAGCAAGCTTGTATTTCTTAGTGTTATTTGCAAAATGTGAACGTAGATTAGCACAGTATAATTTTTTTTTCAAATCTTCGTCAAATATACTAGTTATACAATGAAAATTCATTCACAGAAATGTCTGGCACAGAAAGGAGGAGCAAAAGCGCTGGAGAAAGATGCCGTATGACCAACACATGGACGACAAAATTCTGCAAAATATCTAGTGCTGTTTTCTCTGACTAAGGTAGTCTTGTTGTTTTGACATTTACGCCGAAGCTTGTTTTTAGGATATTTATTAGGCTTTCTAGTGGCCGCCTGCCACTTTGCTCAACTTTTGTTGGGTCTTTAAAAATAGTTAAGAAAATACACAAATTGTCCTAAACTGTAAACGTGTATTGATTATTTTTTGTCTAATATTTTGCATAATTCAAAGATAGCAAAAATTGATTTCTCGTAGTTTGGGAGAATGTCAAACGTTTGAAAACAATTTAACTAAAGCCGTCGTTTAGGAGTTCCCCAATAATTATTTTTTTCAAAAATAATAGTTTAAACCGTCTTGGTAGTGGTTTCATTCAATTACCACTATAAAATATCTGTAATTCTACATGAGCTAGGAGTTAAGAAATGTTGACACTTCAGTCAGCTGTTTAAATTGCGTCATCAGATGTCATTAGCACGTTTCACTACCTAAGAAGGGAAAGGAAACACGCTATAATTAAATTTTCATTTGATTGAAACTGAAGTTTGTCAAATTTATTTTCTTATTGTGCTTTCAGTTTTTGAAAAATTCAATTTAACATCCATAATGGTTTCATATTATAAAATTTGTGGCCCCTTTTATTAATATATTATTTATTATTTATTTATTTATTCCATGTGAGCTCCGTAATAGTGGCGATGAGCTCATTGGGACGGCAGAAGAAAGGTCCGAATATATTATTTAAATAGGCGGAAGGTTATGCATATATTTCACTAGTATTTTTAAAGAGACATAACTCAAAAATTAGTGTTTTTCAGTTATGACTATAAAAGACATGATAAATATCTCTATCTGTCATCAAAACTCTTCAGTGCTTGTTCCAGAGGGCACTTGTGTCACTCTTCCTGTCTTAATGCTATGCCCCCTCCTATGAGTGAAACATTTTCAGTTGAGTTTCTTTTTGAGTTGTGTCACTTTAGAAATACTAGTGCGATATGTATAAAACTCGTCAACTTCACATAATATGCTTTATTTATCGCCCTACATGTTTCGCGTCCTTTGACGCCTCTTCAGGAGCAACTTAATTATACACAAATAAATTAGCTAAGGAAGTTCTTTCTGATAAAGCCACGTTCAGTATGAAGAATCAAGAAGTATGGAGAATGAAGAAATTACTTCAAGAAGATACTTTCGTATATGTTCTTACCGGATGTTTCATCCCCCCGCCCTATAGACATGGAGGACAAACACTAATATCTGCCACATCCATCACTAGTCTAAAATAACCAGTTATAACTATAATTCTATATAATCGGAAGATAAAGTTAACCAAGTTCCTTAATCGGTACACATTAATCATAGAATACAACAGCCAAAGGGACAAAGTGTTGTAATTATCACCGACAAATATCAACACAACGATAGCGCATATCTGGGAAATATGATTTATTTCAATTCCACAACTATCGCAAAGCGAAATCTTAATGCCCGATAAACGTGACCGAAAATATAATTTACAGCCGCATAAAATATCTCGGGATATAGAGGAACGAGAGATATGGCTGGTGGCCATGGGGTGTTGCCGAGCGCTGACGGTCGGCTAAATGAAAACACATCCATCAGCTGTAGCCAATCAGAAACGACCTATTTTTAATTACTAACGGATTTATGTTGACTCGGGGTCTCTTCGGGTCATCAGTTCATTGCCAAGATCGAAAAACGTCATTGTCTTTATTTTTTATTCAAAAACCGAACATTACATGAATGAATAAAAGTCTGTTTTCACACTACAGTCCCGTTTCCCTACTGCCAGTTTCGTCAAATTTCAGTCACAAAAAAAAAACCGTTTTCATGACTGTTGTATGACTGGTCTATTCATACACGTCACGTACCGTCAGTTCATATACAAAAAAATATTTTTTCATTACGATTCCCGTGTTGAAGTTGGACTGACAGTCCAGTCGCACACATTCTGTCACGTAACGGTCTCAGGCAAAATATTCTTAAGAAGAAATTATTTTTTTGAAGCTTTGTTAAGTGTGACTGAGGTTTACGAACCCTGAGTCGCACTTAAAAAAAAGACATCTTCTTAAAGATATTTTTTGTTTTGGCTCAGGATTTTGACGACGACGGTTATGAATCGGGCCGGTGACTGATCTGTGTGAATATAGACCTTCAGGCCCGCTTAGGATGTCGACTAGACCTAATCCGGATATATATATATATATATATATATATATATATATATATATATATATATATATATATATATATGTAAAGTTCCTTCACTCTAGGACTACTCTTATATAACAAAGACATGTGATCATGCAGGCGGTGGGTCTATTTAGATAGGCAGTGGATCCCATATGTTCAGAACAGTAGAAGAGAGTTATTGTATTGTAATGCTTCAATGTATGGGTTATAAACTTTGTAATTTAATTATTCTTTACAGGTATGTAATTTGGCTACCGCTAATGATTGTTATTATTGTTGTTTTGTTTATTATAATGTATTTATGTATTCTTTACAGAATAATAAGATCTAGTTTATAAAAGAGAAGGAGTTTTTAATATCCTTACAAATTAAATTGCAAAGAGGATATGGCGAAACGTGAAGAGAAGTTATTTGTCCACATAATCAAAAGGAGTGAAACTGAATTTGAGCTGGCAGGTTTATCTGAAGACAAGGTATTATGGTTAACCTTACCAGAAGAATACAAGGGGTTGGAAGACCATCAGGTATTATTGTCTAATTCTACAATTAAAAGGGCGATGTTAGCCATAAAGCCTATTAATGGCTATAGAAAAGTGGGGACAAAGATAGATGATAATATAAGAAATGAGTATTTTGACGAAGACGGCAATCTCTGTTATAAAGATATTCCTTTAGAGGAAGTAGATATTATGGGAAAAACAGCTGAGGATTTGAGCAAGTCAGGAGTCAATTTTTTTTTACTTGAAAAATTAAAAGAATTAGAAACTAAATTAAACGCTAAGGAAGTAAATTTGCACGAAATAGAGAAACATTTTGTATTAAATACTTTTGATAAAATTCAAAACCCAGCTGATTGGTTAGAACAATTTGAATCTGAATGTTGCAGGCATAATGTAAATAATGATAAGAAAGCAGAAATACTAAGATTCTTTATGTCTGGTTCATCTAAGGATTGGTATGAAGCAAATTTAAAGAAGATAGGTCTAGCTAATTGCTTAATTTGGAGAAATTCCTTCTTGAATGTATTTATAGATAAAGGATGGTCAAAGGTTAGGAGAGCATACAGCTTTAGATATATTGGTGGATCTTTAATTGATTATGCATTGATGAAAGAAAGGTTATGTTTGGAGATTGAAAATAATGGCACCATTTTATCTCGGATTAATATGATAGTAGTTGGTTTACCACTGGATATCCAAGATAAATTAGATAGAGAAAAAATTACTAGTATTGAAAAACTTTTTACTGAACTGAGAAAATTAGATGATTCATATGGTAAAGTTAGGGAGGTTTCCATGAAATCGAATATAAATAAATCTTTCGAAAAAACAAAAGGTAACTACAATAATGAGAAGAGAAAATTTGGAGAATCAGCTAAGAAACCATGTTATATGTGTGAAAGTTTAGGGTGGGAAAATCGCTTTCATCCTATGCATGAATGTAGAAACAACAATTTATATAAAACCAAGAAACAGATAAATCTTAATGAATATGAAGAAAGTCAATGTTCAGAAGACATGATGATCAAAATTGATAAGAATTGTTTAAACTAGAAAGCCCGGAGAAGTTATGTCCATTGATAAAAATAAATGTACTAGTAGATAACAAGATGAAAGTGAAAGCAGTGTACGACAGTGGTTCTAATGTTAGTTTAATAAATCAGAGAGTGGTTGATATCCTAAAATCAAAATTAATAAAACACAAGAATGCATTCAGAACAATCAATGGACTGAATTTCTGTACTGCCCGGGCAAATATTATTTTAAAAATTGGAAAATTATCAGAAAAACTAAACACTTATGTAGTGAAGAATAACAAATTCTCTTATGATCTACTTTTGGGTCTTGATGCTATAAAAAAGTTTAAACTTATTCAGGATGAATCGCTAAATATTTTACAAAAAAATGGCATTGAAGTAATGAACTTAAAAGATGAAGAAACGAATAAAAAAATTGAAGACAAGAAGAATATTGAAGAATACAAGAAGAAAGATTCTAAACAAGATTTTAAGAAAAATGAAATTTTTGTAGGAAATAGTCTAATAGAAGATAAGACAATGTCATTAGATCATGATAAATTAAATATAAACGAAAAGCTATCAATAGAAAGATTAAAATTGGATCATATCATAGAAGATAGTAAAAAAAATAAAATTTTAAAAATGTTGCAATCATTTTCCCACCTATTTGCGAAAAATAAATTTGATGTAGGGCGAGTAAAATCTAGAGAAGCCGAGATAAGACTTATTAAAAATGAATATGTAACTATGCGTGCATATAAATGTTCTATTTTAGATGAAAAAGAAATAAAAACTCAAATCAAGAATTTATTAGATGCTGGTCTCATTCAAGAATCGGATTCACCATTTGCTTCTCCAGTAACCTTAGCATATAAAAAAGAAGATGGACGTCGAAGCAGACTTTGCATTGATTTTAGAAATTTAAACAAATTAATAGTGCCTGAATGTTACCCGTTTCCTACTATTAATGACGTAATGGACAAAATTGCTAATTGTAAATATTACACTGTTATTGATATTAATTCTGCTTTCTGGTGTATACCATTAAAAGAAAAAGATCGAGAAAAAACATCATTCATAACGAAATTCGGCAAATTCATGTTTAATGTTCTCCCTTTCGGACTCAAAAATGCCCCAGCAATTTTTCAGCGCATACTATCCAACATCATAAGGAGAAATAATCTGGATGACTTTTGTGTAAATTATATAGATGATTTACTTATATTTTCTAAAACTTGGGATGATCATTTGGATCAAATAAAACGACTTTTAAAAGCTTTAGAAGTAGAAGGCTTTAAAATAAAATTGGAAAAATGTACTTTTGCTGCTCGATCAGTGAAATATCTTGGCCATTTAATTCAAGAGAATAAAGTGTCTCCTGCTCAAGAAAATTTGATTGCAATTAAGAACCTGAAAAGACCATCCGATAAATCTGGCGTTCGAAGCATTTTAGGTTCTATAAATTTTTACTTAAAATACATTGAGAAGAGTGCTGAGAAATTCGAGCCACTCCATAGATTATTAAGGAAGAATGTTGAATTTAAATGGACCGAGGAATGTGAAAACTGTTTTAATTTAATTAAACAGTACTTATGTTCTTCTCCAATTCTAGCGATCTATGATGTAGAGAAAGATGTAGTTATAGAAACAGATGCTAGTTTAAAGGGCATGGGAGCAACGCTGAAACAACCACAGAATGACGGAATTCTACATCCAGTTGCATACTTTTCAAGGAAATTGTCAGCAACAGAGAAAAAGATGAACATTATACATTTGGAATGCAAAGCTATTAAAGAAGCAATAAAATATTGGCAATATTATTTAATTGGTCGGGAGTTCACTGTTTGTACTGATCACAAACCATTAGAAAATCTTAAGACAAAATCAAGAACAGATGAAGTACTTGGAGAATTGGTAAACTATCTATCACAATTTAATTTCAAAATTATTTATAAAAAAGGAAAAGAGAATGTGCTCGCAGACCTTTTGTCCAGACATCCAGTCCTTGAATATTTTGAAAATGAAGATGAGATAAAAGTTGTTAATTTAGTGGAATTGAACGAAATATTAAATGATCAAAAGTTAAATATTGCAGAATTGATATCGGACATGAATACTGAAACTCATCATAGCATTATATTCAAAAAAATGAGAGGAAAGTCAAGAATATTTTTATCCGAGGAATTTGGAAAAATACTTATAAAGCGAGTCCATGATCAGTATGGGCATGTTGGTATCGCACAAATGAAGGACATTATACGACCATTTTATTATTTTGTTAACTTTGACCAGCTTATAAATAAATTTTGCAGAAACTGTTCAATATGCATGGAAAATAAAGTCCGGAGAGGAAGACCCATCGGTCTGATGTCGAAACTAGGTCCTGCTGTTGAACCATTCGAGATCATGTCCATAGATACGGTCGGAGGATTTGGAGGAAATAGATCGCCGAAAAGGTTCATGCACGTATTGGTCGATCACTTTACTCGATACGCATGGATCTACACCAGAGTTGGGCAAACGTTAGCGCGCGCTAAAAGCTGATACCTCTCCGCTAATTTAGCGAAACTGTAGAAAGCCAGCGCTAATAATTAGCGGTTAGCGGCGGCAGTGCGCTAACCGCTAATCTATTTATGAAATATCGTAATTGCTAATAGCTTAAGCTATTACAACTTGTAACTTAGCTTAAGATATTAGCAATTACGATATTTCATAAATAGATTAGCACTGGCTTTCTACAGTTTCGCTAAATTAGCGGAGAGGTATCAGCTTTTAGCGCGCGCTAACGTTTGCCCAACTCTGATCTACACCAGTACGGGACAATCTGCAGCAGACTTTATAAGGCTTATTGGGTCAGTTGCCAAACACAACAAGATAAAAATGATTTTGGCCGACCAGTATTCTGGTTTGAAATCGGGTGAACTCAAGAAGTATTTAGAAAAAATGGGAACGACATTAGTTTTCACCTCTGTAGATTGCCCTCAGTCAAATGGACTTAACGAGAGACTCAATCAGACTCTGGTTAATAGAATCAGATGCAAGCTGAATGGTAGTGGAGAAAAACGATCATGGCCGAGCGTTGCACAAGAGTTTGTGAAGGAATACAATAGGACCATCCATAGTTCAACAAAATTTGAACCGGAATATTTACTCACCGGGAAAAAGTCACATATATCTCCGCTTGAAATACATAACCAACACAATCTCCAAAAAGACCGAGAAGCAGCCTTTCAAAATTCAATGAAAAGTTTTGTAACAAATAAAGTTAGGTTTGACAAAAATAGAAGAAATTATGAATTTAAAGTTGGAGACCTGGTCTACATTGAAAATAGCAGCAAATTAAATCGACGGAAGATGGATAAAGTAAGAATTGGCCCTTTCCCCATTCTTCGTCGAATTTCATCATCAATGTATGAAGTTGGCTGTGGAAGAAGAAGGAAATTTTTAAACTATTTTCATAGTTCTAAATTGTCACTTTATTCCAGTGAAAAAGTGACTTGAGAGGGGGAGGTGTAAAGTTCCTTCACTCTAGGACTACTCTTATATAACAAAGACATGTGATCATGCAGGCGGTGGGTCTATTTAGATAGGCAGTGGATCCCATATGTTCAGAACAGTAGAAGAGAGTTATTGTATTGTAATGCTTCAATGTATGGGTTATAAACTTTGTAATTTAATTATTCTTTACAGGTATGTAATTTGGCTACCGCTAATGATTGTTATTATTGTTGTTTTGTTTATTATAATGTATTTATGTATTCTTTACAGAATAATAAGATCTAGTTTATAAAAGAGAAGGAGTTTTTAATATCCTTACATATATATATATATATATATATATATATATATATATATATATATATACTCTCGTAACTTGACCTCTTCCACATGTGTTTTTCCTGTTCTTTTCATAAGGCCTTATAGGTCACAAAATTGCTTCAAAACTTCTTTTAAACCATTTTATTCATTTCGACTAGTTTCTGGCAACTTGGCCTCTCATCACAGACAAACATTTACCTCTGTGAACTTGGCACCCCACTTTCGAAAAAAATATGACAATAGACTCAAAAAATTTCAAATCGTTTGTAGTTATTTGTAGTGAAAAAAAAATTCGTTTGTAGTTGCCCCGTTTTTGAGAACCGACCGAAAATTGTTTCACAACTATCAACTACAAACGATTTAGAATGTATTGAGACCATAAGAAAACACGCACCCCTAAAACTAAAAAAGTCGCCATTTTGAAAATTCAAAAAGCGGATGTAACTTTTTTTCTAGGCAACTACAAACGAAAATTGTTTCACAACTATCAACTACAAACGATTTAGAATGTATTGAGACCATAAGAAAACACGCACCCCTAAAACTAATAAAGTCGCCATTATGAAAATTCAAAAAGCGGCTGTAACTTTTTTCCTAGGCAACTACAAACGAAAACTCTTTTACAACTATCAACTACAAACGATATAGAATGTATTGAGACCATAAGAAAACACGCACCCCTAAAACTAATAAAGTTGCCATTTTGAAAATTCAAAAAGCTGATGTAACCTTTATTCTAGGCAACTACAAACGAAAATTCTTTCACAACTATCAACTACAAACGATTTAGAATGTATTGAGACCATAAGAAAACACGCACCCCTTAAACTAAGAAAGTCGCCATTTTGAAAATTCAAAAAGCGGCTGTAACTTTTTTTCTAGGCAACTACAAACGAAAATTCTTTCACAACTATCAACTACAAACGATTTAGAATGTATTGAGACCATAAGAAAACCGCACCCCTAAGACTAAAAAAGTCGCCATTTTGAAAATTCAAAAAGCGTATGTAACTTTTTTTCTAGGCAACTACAAACGAAAATTCTTTCCCTACAAACAACTACAAACGATTTAGAATGTATTGAGACCATAAGAAAACACGCACCCCCAAAACTAAAAAGTCGCTATTTTGAAAATTCAAAAAGCGGCTGTAACTTTTTTTCTAGGCAACTACAAACGAAAACTCTTTCACAACTATCAACTACAAACGATTTAGAATGTATTGAGACCATAAGAAAACACGCACCCCTAAAACTAAAAAAGTCGCCATTTTGAAAATTCAAAAAGCGGCTGTAACTTTTTTTCTAGGCAACTACAAACGAAAATTGTTTCACAACTATCAACTACAAACGATTTAGAACGTATTGACACCATAAGAAAACACGCACCCCTAAAACTAAAAAAGTCTTTTTAAATCCAACATGAACAATCACCAGCCGTGGTGTACGAGACCAGCCATGGTTGATGATTGTTTGATAGTTGTCAGAAACTAGTCGACACGAAAAAAATGGTTTAAACGAAGTTTAGAAGCAATTTTTTGACCTATAAGGTGTATATATTGATTGACCTATATGTGTATATGTATATGTATGTATAGAATGAACCATACGTTTAGAAGTTATTAGCATTATAAAAACGCCATCTGAGAATGAACCCTTGAATTATATACCAGCGGATGCGGTTACTGAAAAGGCCCAGAGAGAAAATCCCAACAGAAACGAAACCCGGAAGAGAACAGTTTGGCTTTTAGTTTCTAGAAGGATTATCAGCACATCGGATGGGGATTTAGAGTTCCTACCGCTTTCTTCACACATTCTACTAACACCCGAATTCACAACTTAACCACACAATGCTCACCTAACCACAATATCCATTTTATAATTGTATGGTTTATAATTGTCGGTAAATATTGGTCAATACTAACTAAATACTGACTAATTTAAAGAAAACTCGGAATTTCCACCACCTTATTTGCGGGGTGTTTGAATTATAAAGCTCATAAGCGCATCCGGATTACTTTAACGGATCGATGCCGAATTTGAAAACGCCCTAAAACATCGCGCTAACAATCCTACTGGATGCAGCAAGGCATTTATATTAATTCATATTATTTTCTATATAATAATCTTGTCCGGCGCTAATGGCTCAGATTTGTCGATGCGCCGTCAAAAAAAAACCAAGAAAAAAAATAATCTTGTCGGGGTCTCCCGTGGTCTAGTGCCTAGCGCCTTAGATTCATAAGCGGAAGATGGTGGGTTCGATCCCCACCAGCGACAGAAATTTTCTAATCCCATGGCTCGTTGGAAAAATTCCTCGCTGCGCCCAGGATTCTGGCGCTAATGGCCCAGCTCTGTCGACGCGCCGTAAAAAATAAATAAAAAAAAATAATCTTGTCTTGATGAAAATTGCTCAGAAGGAGCCAAGACAAAAATAAATATAAATAAATAAAACATTACAACACTATTTTGTTGAATAGCAAAATTAATAGCGCCATTTAAAATTAATAATAAAAATAAAAATTGTGTTCACATAATAAAATCACATATGTACACAATAGCAGGCAAGCACCAAACCTCTTAAGCTGAAAGATAACTGCTAAGAGAGATTAGAGAATTTTCAGCCACATAATTACCACCAAATGATTGACATCACTGTGTAGATTTCACGTGGTCCCCACACAGTTTTTATTTTATATAAATATGATAACTTTTTAGTTATTAACGGATGCAACAACAGAACACTGATGGTTTTTTTCTCTGTGTAGTCTTTTTTTGTTTATTATATGCTAATTAACATATGTTCTGCTACAATATATATATATATATATATATATATATATATATATATATATACACACACATACTTACATATACAAATACATATATTCACATACAAAGGTGGCTGACCATATTTGGTAATGGCTCTTTTATCATTCCAGATCATCAAGCCATCAATTTGTTTATTTGGTCTTTTTTGTTTTATTATTATTTTCCCGGAGAAATACAGACTTTTGTTTATATTCAAATATTTTATCATTTGCCCCTCAAGCTATATAGATAGCAGTGTTGGGCAAAAATCATTCAGAATAATGAATAAATTTGATATTTCATTCTGAATAATGAATAATTTTTCATTCATTATTCAGTGAATTCATTGAATAACGTAAATTTTTATTTTTATTCATTATTGAATAACAATGATTTATTGAATACAAATTTTTATTGATTGAAAATGATTTTATTGAATAAAAATGATTTATTGAATGAAAATTTTTATTGAATAAAAATGATTTATTGAATGAAAATTTTTATTGAATAAAAATAATTTATTGAATGAAAATTTTTATTGAAAAAAATGATTTATTTGAATGAAAATTTTTATTGAATAAAAATGATTTATTTGAATGAAAATTTGTATAGAATAAAAATGATTTATTTGATTGAAATTTTTCGTTAAAATACATTAAAATTTTTCTTTCTTTTAATGAAAACTATATATTTGAGTGATATTGTTTACTGAATATATATATATATATATATATATATATATATATATATATATATATATATATATATATTTCTAACAAATCCCGTGTCTGTCTGTTTGTTCCTTATACAAATCCACACCGTTTGACCGATTTTAACCAAACTTGGAATACTGGTAGGTCTTCATTCGGGAAGTCTCATAGGCTAAGTCAAAATCGTCTACCAGCTGTCTGTCTGTATGTTTGATTCAGGGAGTGTCGTAGGCTAATCCAAAAACGTCCACCAGCTGTTTAACTGTATGTTTGTTCCGTATACAAATCCACACCGTTTGACCGACTTTGATCAATCTTGGCACACTGGCAGGTCTCGATACTGGGAGTATCTTAGGCTAAGTCAAAAAAATCTACCAGCTGTCTGTAAGTATGTTTGTTATTTATACAAATCCACACCGTTTGATTGATTTTGATCAAACTTGGAACACAGGTATTTCTTGATATGGGGATTGTCATAGGCTAGGTAAAAAACGTCTACCAGTTGTAAGTCTGTATGATTGTTCCTTATACAAATCCACACCTTTTTACCGATTTTGACCAAACTTGGCACACAGGTAGATTTTGACACGGGGAGTGTCATAGGCTAGGACAAAAACGTGTATCGTCTGTTTGCCTGCCTGGTTGTTCCTTATTTATATCCACACCGTTTGACCGATTTTGACCAAAGTTGGCGCACATGTAGGTCATGATCCGGGGGTGTTACAGGTTAGGTAAAAATTGTCTAGGACTCACAGTTCGGAGGTCACAGGTTCGAAACTGTGAACCCGAACTGTCACAGATTTGTGTTATTAGAATTTAATATTACTTACTTGGTTTGTAATTTATTGTTGCTGTTCTAGAAGCAGGTAGCATGGCACGCCGGGTTACAGCTAGTTTAATGAATAATTAATTGTTTTTTCTTCTTCATTCATTATTTCTGTTCATTTAAAATAATGTGTACTTTTAATATAAACAAATAATAATTAATTTTAAAATAAAATATTATTTTTAAAAGCAAATATTGTAAAAGTTAAAGGTGCCTGGATGATAATAATTTTGAAATAATGACGGAAATTCATAATGGATAATAATGAAATAAATTCAGGATGTTGGAGGTTATATTGAATTAAGTAACTCTTATTTGCCTTACAGGACAAACTTTCACATTCATTATTTCTTTTACATAAAGGAAATCTTTAAAAAATATGTTTTCGGTAGAATACTGGTCAAAAAAGAATAATTTACCTACTTTTTTCCATCAACCCAAATATCGCAAATTACTTTTTAAGCTCAAAATAATAAATTGATAAGTATAATGTTCAATAAACATACACATAATTGAAGTTATGAAAAGTGAAAATTTACTTGTAACAGTAAAAAAGAATATTCCAATGATAGCTGCCATGAAAATTAAATGTTAATGATAGGCTTATAATAGCAATAAAACACATTTTATTTGCGAAAATGTATATTTATTGCCGCCAACGTTTCGGCTTGCTATACAAGCCATCTTCAGGGCTATTGGGAAGATTGAGAACTGTCCCGTTTCAAGAAGAGAACATTTCTCAATAGCCCTGAAGGTGGCTTGTATAGCAAGCCGAAACGTTGGCGGCAATAAATATACATTTTAGCAAATAAAATGTGTTTTATTGAATAAGAACACTGACCGAGACCCCGACGATCAACGCTTCCTACTTCCGAACGGTCGACCATATCTTCTCAATTGGCTTATAATAGCTATTATTTAAAAAATAAAAACGAATGCCTAATTATGTTTCTACTATCACTCGAGAACTAATTATTCAAATAAGATTTCTAGATTGCTCTCTTTTCAAAATGTTCATCACTGAGCTTATGTGCTTTGGCAGTATTTGTCATGCTTGCGAATGAAAACAGTCTTTCAACTGGCGCAGATGTCGCCAGGGGCGTGTTAAATTTGATAAAAACATTTTTTATATATTTAAAATTATTTAACATACTCTTCTTCCTGATTTTAAAAAATTTCAAGCCTGGACTTTTGCTTTCGTAAAAGAGTCGTCGCTTGTTACGGTATCGACATTTCCAAAATCATTAACTATAGATAGGCGAGCTGTATGTGTCACCTCCGTTAGTGCATTTACCTCTTCTAAAACTTTTTATTTGAAAAATCCAATAATTTGGTCGTTTGAATTCCGCATGGATATCACTCAACATAAATGATATTCGATCATATGAATGGGAATTTCGAAATGGGCGGCAAGCAAGCGCAGCTGACTGTCTTTTAAAATTGTTGTCTATCAAGTGGGCAGTCACGCCAAAAAAACGTCTCCGTTTTGCAGACCAGACGTCTGCAGTAGTACATACATACTTACACTTTCGTTTTACGTACACTATTTTGACGTAGCCTAAGACATTCCCTAGATCAATACCTACCTGTGTCCCAAGTTTAGTCAAAAACGGTCAAACGATGTGGTATTGTACAAGGAACAAACATACAGACAGGCAGTTGGTAGACCTTTTTGACCTAGCCTATGACAATCGCCCTATCAAGATCTACCTGTGCGCCGAGTTTGGTCAAAATCCGACGAAAGGTGTGGATTTGTATAAGGAACATACATACTGACAGACAGCTCGTAGACGTTTTTGAATTAGCCCACGACACTTCGCGGATCAAGATCTACCTGTGTGCCGAGTTTGGTCAAAATCGGTCAAACAGTCTGGTTTTGTATAAAGAACAAACAGAGAGGCAGACACGTGATTTATATATATATATATATATATATATATATATATATATATATATATATATATATACATATATATATATAGATTTAAAAAAAAATCAGTCAATGAATAACTGAATAAATCAATGAATTCTTATTCAATAAAAAATTATTGAATAATGATCCAACCCTGTTATTCATAGAATAAAAAATCATTCAGTGTATGGATAACATAATCAATGAATAAATTATTATTCAATAAAAATTTATTTGAATGATCATTGAATAAAAAATGTATTGAATAATGCCCAACTATGATAGATAGTATATAAGAAGGGCTCCCGACTGGAAGGACGTACTCGTCAAATCCATTTGTAGAAAGAAATGCAAGAGTTCGCCTTTTCGGTCCGCGCAGTTATCGCTCAAACCGAACCCCTCGATTATTGTAATTTTACTAAATAAATTCGTACCCCAGTAAACCGTAAAATCTTACTTAATATTAACAACCAAGGTGAATTATAATAATTATAGAATGTTGTACTTGTCTCTCATGTTACAATATGAACATGCCAACGAGACTCAAGTGTAATACTGTGTAAAGCATTGATTAAAACTGTAAAATTTCAGTAATCCATTTATTTATAAAATTATAAATGCGAGAAACAAGGATTTCGGAAGGGCCGGACAGCCCTGTATCCCAACCTGAATGGAACTGATTAATTATCTTCAAAACATGAATATTATCTTAAACATTGCAGCATCATCACCTCCAGCTCATTCACTAAATGATTTATGAGTCTAATGATGAAAGCAACTTCAACTCGGAATGAATCTTCTCGGTATCGATTAGAAATTACGTTAATGAGATCGAAAACGGGCTACCGTATTGCGAGTCAGTCCTCTTGAAATTATATATCTAAACTGGGAAATATTACTGTAATTTCATTAAAAAAAAGAAAAGTCCGACTCGCAGGAACTGCATCATCTTAGCGCGGTTCCGTTCTTATCCCTAATGTCATTTGAAAATCTTAGAATAGGAATAAACTTCTTTTTTTTATATATCTCGTGATAATTGTCAACATCCTTTCGAACATCTCGAATAAAAGTGATATTACACAGAAGCGGAAATTACACAATCCAGCTCTCATTCTAAAGTAAAGCTCTATACATCAATAAAACAAAAACGTGCATGGGCGTATATAAGGGGGGGGGCTGAAAGGGCTGCACCACCCGCAATCGGAAAAAATGAGTCGTAAAAACCTTAAAAATAATAATAAGATCACTTAGTTCAGAAAAAAATAATTTCTTTTGGGCGTAATAGCGTTTGAATCGTCTAACTATTCCATGTTCTAGATT
Source organism: Gonocerus acuteangulatus (assembly GCA_946811695.1). NCBI lineage: Eukaryota > Metazoa > Arthropoda > Insecta > Hemiptera > Coreidae > Gonocerus > Gonocerus acuteangulatus. Next base: position 52,834,032 of record OX328128.1, read on the forward strand.
TTTATTATCCCATACCCCCAAAATCCTTTCAGCCCCTCCCCCGAAATTCTCCCAGTCCCCTCCAAAATTATTTTCTATATAAGCGTGAACATTCTTCTCATTTACTAGCTTTGTTTTATTGAAAAAAAATGCAATCAAAATGACAGCACCCAATTAAAAAATAAGGCGTACAACATAATTAAAAATTAATAACTGAGGTAAACAGAGACACAAAAAGAGGAACTACTTCACGAGTTTAATATTATCAAATGTCAAGCAGGTCATTTTTCGAGGTTTATGGCTGGGGCTGTAACGGTACTTATTGTCAGGTCCTTAGAAAGAGGACCAGGTAGCATAAGTATTGTTCCCTCGACAAACATTTAGCCGAGTCTAGCATATTATGTTGAATAAAACTAAAGATAATTCTGGAATCGCCTTTTCTCAGAAATGGTTAATCTAATGAAAAAAAGTGTGAAGACAAGTTTTGTACATAATTCCACGATCTACAATTTTTGTCTGAACTATTTTTACCATAAAACAAAACGTTTCGCTGAAAATTCCTAAAAACCTTTTTTAGCGAACTTTGACCTCGAAAAAAAAATTCTTTGCACTATGGGATCGATAAGGGCTTTTTTCCAATTCCTTTATAATGTTGTCCCTATCTTTCATGCAAATTTTCAGGTTGCTAGGAATTTATGCCAAGGGTACTCATATTTTTCTAACTCATCTATTTCTAACATCAGAAAATTTGTTCTCATTTTAACTATCCTGTTTTAAACACAAATACATTTACCTAATATAAGTATTACAAAAATAAAAAACTATGGGAAAGAGACAAAAATTACAAAAAGAGCGACAAAGAAGAAAACAGACGTATTTGAAGTTTTAAGCACAAATACGATTGACATAACCTAATCAAAAATAGTTTTAGAATCTTTTTATTAGAGAATTTAGTAAGCTTTCAAATAGTTTCTATCCACTTACCACGATTTCCCTACCGTGTTCGAGATATTAATGAAAGTATACGAAGTTCCCAAAATGTTTCATGTCTGTTCATAAAATATTTTATTCTAACCCTTCCTTAACTCCAAACCTAACCAAAAGTTTAACATATTAGTTTTGATTAAAGTCGAATGTTTCAACTGAATCCCATGATTTTAAGTACCAAAACCAAAAACGTTATTCAGCAACTATGTTTCCAATTTTCTCGAAAATGGTTAAAGCTATCGCCTTAAAAATGTTTTCATTCGTTTTCCTAGGCCAAGAAGCCTATAAAACGAGTACTTACAAGCATATTAACTCAAAAATGTAAGCGTTACGATTATTTCGCGCGATTTCGCCCCAAACGCCATCTTCCAGTGGGCGGATTTTGCTGGTTAACGAACTTGACCTTTCAAATTGGACGACGGATTTTTGTACCAAATTTCATCAAAATCGGACCATTCGTCTAGGAGCTATAGGAGCTAGAGAGCGAACAGAAATATATATATATATATATATATATATATATATATATATATATATATATATATATATATATTTTTAGATGGATCGGCATTTTTCTCCAGCGGTGGTACTCCCCCTCACTTCTTCCCGGAATGTTTCGATGGATTCATCTCCATCTTCTTCAGCTCGAGCCCATATCGAGAAAAATGTCATTCCCTTGGCAACCACCGAGGAAGAAACAAGTACCTGGCTGAAGAAGATGGAGATGAATCCATCGAAACATTCCGGGAAGAAGTGAGGGGGAGTACCACCGCTGGAGAAAAATGCCGTTCCATCTAAAAATACTATCCCAGCGACGAAAAATAACATCAAACATATATATATATATATATATATATATATATATATATATATATATATATATATATACATACATACATACATATATACAAATTTGAACCACCGTTATTTTTGGTCTCTAGGGGTTCTGAAACGCGAAATTTTCTAGTCGGCACTTCCGGATTGTTTCATGAGATCAACCTTATAAGAGGGGTTCCTCTCTATGAAGGGAGGGAGGAACCGCGTTAAAAGTACGACTTCAGGAAATGCGCCATCTTAGTGTGTTACTGTTCTTCTACCTAGTGCCATGTGTTGTTTTGTCTTCATCTTTCGAGAAGAACGAAGCGAAAGGGATGCATAATCCTAGGCGCCACCACAGAAAACGACATTATCCTAAGCAGAAATTATTCTATTTATGCAAAGATTTCTCCGAATGATCTCTCCAAACTTTAATCACAATTGGTCACTTTTAGTAAAAATCACAAATTCTATTCAAACTTACTCAACCACCATAAGGCCAGGTGCACACTGAAGAAACTGGTTTCGTGAAACTGAAGTTGCTTGAAACGCATAGATAGAAACCATAGGTTGGTGAAGCCAGAGTTTCATGAAACTTTAGGCCCGTTACACACTGAAGAGACCGGTTTCGTGAAACTGAAGTTGCTGCATACACAGTTTCATGAACCCAGGTTACATGAAATTCGTCAAATAGATTTCCTATTGCTTCAGTTTCATGTTTCATCTACTAGCTCTAATAAGCGATCAATACCTGGTTTCGACATCCTAAAAATCCTTAAATTTATCAGAATCTTTGATTATGTTCGCGAGCTACAACAAACAGCTGTGTTGCCGATCCCTCATCTGGTAAACCTAGTACTTGCGGTTTTTGTTCCCTCATTTTTTTTTTTTTTTTTATTTTTTTTATAGGCGCCACCACAACACAAGTGCATCGTCGTCTGAATCCATCACGAAACTGATGGAATACTGTTTATTCTGCATGCTAGCTTCAAAGAAATCGGATTCATGAAACCAGTTTCTTCACAGTGCACCGGGTCTAACTCTAATAAATTCCTTCGGTCTTTTTTACAAAAAACACACATTATTTGAACTAGTTACTTGTTTTAGTTACCTGTGAATTTAGATACTACCGTATGTTTTTTTAATTTAGTGTATGTTATCTTCTTTCCTACGTAGGCTGCCAGGCAATAAACAGTGTTGTAGTATCAAATTCAATATAAATAAATATTATTCTCTTCGTCGATGGGCGACTTCATCTCCTCCTACATGCCGGCATGTATCTCCAACGGTGCGGTTGCCTAAACCAAAAATTATTCCCGACATTACAGCCAACTTCCTCAGTTGGTACATCATGATTGTTCGTTATCTGAAAACAAAATGTCCCACAAATGTGTGCCCAGAAAATGTGTGTGGACATTGTAGGAGGAGGATAAATAAATAAACTCGTCAAACGTCTAGATTACTATTGTAATCTACCTTTAATGGATTTGTACGATATGGATTATTTCCCTTAATCGATCTAAAATAACATCACAGTACGTGAATAGTAGAAAATAATAAAATAAAAAAAATAGGTATTGAGGAAATTGATAAATAAGGGAACGTGTGCTTTGAGCATCGCCGACAATAGGGCCTCGTTTGATGGGTAATTCTCCGCACACTCCTTTCAGTGACGTCACAGTTCACCAATCAACAAGCAAGCAGAGAGAATCGCCAGAAAATAACCAGTTAAACCCAATTCTACCGCTGTTAGTCCCCCTTTTCACTAAAGTTCTATCAACGTCGGGGGTTTTGCTGAACGGAAACTAGTTACAGACCTATATCCAGGACGGCACCAATAAGCCAATACAAAACCTTTGATCTATATATATGAAATAAATTGAACTAGCACGTGGATGGTTGCTAAAACTGAGAGGAATTTTTGATGAAGATATACAGGGTGTCCTTTTTAGATGGCCCGGCTGAATTTCTCTTGAACGGATAACGTTATAATAAAACAAAAAAATACGTATTTCATAATTTTTAGTCTAGTTTAAGATTTTGACCTGTTTTTGGAAAAAACAATTTGGGCTACCCCAAACCCTATACAACTTTGAAATTTCAAATGGGACCATATACCTTCCGATACATCATTTTAAAGGATTTTTTTACACTGAAATCAATTATGCAATCAGATTTTAATATGGTCAATTAATAACAAAGTTATGGCACAAAGTTCGAAACAAAATACATTTTGATTGTTTCGGTACTAATTACTTTAAACTGCTTTGCATTTCTTTTGTTACATGGGAAATAATTTGTAAATAAATAATTAACTTATTAGATGAAATTCGTAATAAATGTTTCTTTTAAAGATGCAGAGAAGAAACAGAAATAAGCACCTGTATGTTCGGTGAAGGTAGAGCTGTTTACATTCAGTGATATTCTTTATCAAAATGGTCTTAAGTAAGCCAACTTTAATTCCTGGAAATAGATAACTATTACAACAATGCCTACTTGCCTACAATCAGTATTAACCGAAGAGTGCAGTTTTCCTGTGAGGAAAAAGTTGATATGTACAATTGTTCTATTGAAATTGGTGGTATCGCTTCTCGTGGAGCTGTGTTGTACTCCCAGAAATTTCCCGCTCGTCCTCAAGTGAGCCACAAAACATTTCGGCAATTCGTGTTGCTCTCAATATGAGGAGATTTGGATCAGTTGCTGATCGACCAAGATATCGGCAGAGCAATTTCGACGAGGAATTGGATATTTTATTGTATGTTATGGAAAATCCAAATTCTTCTCTCCGAAATACCGGAAGGGTTTTAGTTTTTTTCAAAGAACAAAATTAGAGATGCACTACGGACTTATAATTTCAAGCCTTATCGCTCTCATCTTGTCCAGGGGCTCCGGGACACTGATTATGACAGGCGTCTAACGTTCCTTGCACAAATGTCGAGTTTGGTAGTTGATGAAAACATGCTTCCATATGTCCTATGGACTGACGAATTAAAGTTCACCACTAACGGTATGTTAAATCGTTGGAATTTTCGAACGTGGGCACAGGAAAATCCCAGAATCTCTTACGCTTGTCATCACCAGGTGGTTCACAGCATCAACGTTTGGTGCGGACTTCTCGGAAATAAATTAATTGGTCCTTATTTCTACCGAAATAATTTAAATGGAGCTCAGTTTCTAAATTTCTTGAGAGAACAATTGCGGGCTTTACTAGAAGATGTACCTCTGTAGCATCGTCGAAGAATGATACTGCAGCTTGATGGGTGTCCCGCACATAATTCTCTGCAAGTGAGACGTTACTTAAATCGGCACTACCGGGACCGGTGGATAGAACCATACGGCCCCATCTGTTGGCCTCCTCGGTCGCCCGATCTAACTCCGTTCGACTTTTTCTTGTGGTGACATTTGAAAAATATCGTTTATGCCAATCATAATCCTGCAACATCAGTTGAAGAACTGCACCAAAGAGTGGAAAATGCTTGTTGATTGGTCTCTCCTCAGTCCATTGCACTGAGCACCAGCGAAGAGTGGCTAAGAAGAGCGAATATTTGCAAGGCAGTTTGAACATGAGGTGTAGGTTCACCAACCTCTGCAGGTACGATGGAATTTTTTTAGTATTAAAAACAGTTAACAAAATTTATTGTCTTTTTTTTCGACCTTTATGCCATAACTTTGTTATTAGTTGACCAAATTAAAATCTGATTGCATAATTGATTTCAGTGTAAAAAATCCTTTACCCCAAAATTTTTTTTTCCAAAAACAGGTAAAAATCTTAAACTAGACTAAAAATTATGAAATATGTATTTTTTTGTTTTATTATAACGTTATCCGTTCAAGAGAAATTCAGCCGGGCCATTTAAAAAGGACACCCTGTATATTGCAATTAGTTGAGATTTGCATTTCCGAGTTTTACTTTATTAATTTATTGGGATTAATAATTTAATTTTGTATTTTACATACATGAAGACTATCGACTATACCTTATGACAAAGTCTGATAAACCATTGTGCCAAATCTGTAACAAAGACCTCTCAGTTCAACATATACTGACAGACTGTAATTTGGACAAGACTTGGAAATCCCACGAGACATGAACGAACTACTCCGTGATAGCAGTCACCACATCAACGCTATACTTACCTTTCTAAAAGACAACAATATTTTTAACAAACCCCAGACCAAACTTCTCAAATAGTCGACATGTGGGTGTAGTATGTATTACAACAACCACTTAATTTTCTTAACCTATTGTCTTTGATTGTCTAGACGACCCAAACTGTGGTTTTAACATCGTCGTTGAAAGTTTTTTTTTTTTTTTTTTTTTTTTTTTTTTTTTTTTTTTTTTTTTTTTTTTTAATAAACATCACTCATGACGTGATATATTCATTTATTCATCATTATTTGTTGATTGATTGTACATTTCTTTTGTATTGTTCTTATGTATAGTCATATTATTGTACATAGGAACTCCTATAAAGGAAGGTTTCCTTTATAATTATAAGTTTTTCTTAAAAATTTATTGTTTTTTACAAGTTAATTTTACTTTTAGCTGTATGTTATTCACAAACTTAATTGTATAATTAGATTGATACACACAATAATGTAATTGGATTTATAATTATGTAATATGTTAATTATTAAGGATTTATAATTATTATATAAGATGTTAATTACTATGGATTTATAATTATTATGTATTTCCATTTTATATGTGTATCTGGGCGAAACGCTGTCAATGCGGGGTGCTCAGAAATAAATTATAAAAAAAAAAGACTATCGAAGTAAAACCATTTTAGCATAAATATGCTTTAGCGCTGAATAAACAGGAAAACCCCGTTGCAAAAAAGTGTCCGATGGCGTACGCGCATGAGCGGTGGCCATGTACGAAAAAGAAGACTGTACGGTGTAGGTACAGTACATTACATAGGTTTTTCGTGTAGGCCTAAAGCATATTTATGTTCCTGAATTTGAGCAGAAGACTCTAAAACGATTTTTTTTTTTTTCTAAGTTTCTTTCAATGGCAGGGGATCGATAAAGTAGTACAACATTCGTTTACATTGATTTATTTATGCTGTATATTTTGCCCGTGTATCGTGCTTTGAGGCGCACCTCTTCAGGAGCTTTCCTATGCAAAACTATACTTTTTCTTTTTACATTTACACATAAATGATATCCATAAATAAAAGAAACAGATTTAAAAAAAAAACATGAAATATTGTATAGCAATACAGGATGAAATATTCTATTGCAATACAGGATGAAATATTGTAGGATGAAAAATTGTGTAGCATGAAATATAGTATAGCAATACAATAAGCTTATGAAAACAATAAACGAAAACATTAATCGACAGCTGAAAAATCGATAAAATATGGCCATAAATATTCGCACACATAAAGTGTCAGTATTACGCCTGACTCAAAAGAGAGAACAAGACAAAAGGACTTCATGGAATAGGATTTAATACAATTTGTTCAAATGTAAATTTCATTGGAGACGGGATAAGTACATATTTTTGTAAAAATGTATTTGGAGATTTAAAAAAAAAAAAAAATACTTTTGCATAGGAAAGCCCTTGAAGAAGTGCGACACAAAGCACGAAACATGTCGGGCAAAATGTATAAAATAAAGTAGTCAATGTAAACGAATGGTGTACTACTCTATCGCCCCCTACTATTAAAAGGAAATAAGAAAAAATAAATAAATATATTTTGGGCAATCTTTCAATTTTTTTTTTTTCTTTTTTTTTGTATTTCTGAGGCTTTCCCATTTTGTGTACTTTACGATCTGAGATTCTTCTTCGTTCAAGATAATTACCTACTCACTACTTTGATTAAATGAATTTAAAATTATCCCCTCAGGCATGCGATAAGGCTTGGGGAGTCATGTAATGAGAATTATACCTTCACGCTCCTCATCAAATAGGATACATTACCTACTTAGTGATTACCTAGATGAATCATCTCAGCCCTGATTAAAACCCTCAGCTTAGAAATAGGGCTATCTTATAGCTGAGCTGGGATAACGTTATCTCCTCTAACTCCAGGCTCGACCTGAGCTAATATACTAATGGCCTAGGGACCATAACTCTTTTCGCATGATATAAAAAGCAGCTGATGAGAATTCATCTTTATTAGTAGAGAAATTATAGTGTTCTCCCAGATTCGCCAAGCAAAATAGTGTGCATGCGGATCAAATAGATAATAGTTGACTACAAATAGTTTGCCGATATGATAACCCTTACAAGATTGAAACTTAGTGTTCGTATTCGTTTAATTTAAGGCCGGCTTCTATGAACTGCGTCATCTCAGCGTGTTTTTTTTTTGTTTTTTTTTATTTTTTTATATTGCTTTTATAATTCTTGTACTATTTTGTAAGCTTAAAATGGAGTGAAATCTCATGCTCAGAACTTCCGAAGTACCGTTTTCTCTGTCTGAGATAGTCCTTTAATGTTAATTAAATAAAAAATATAATGTTAATGCCTAAGCCTTTTTCTAGAAAATTTATTATGATTTCGAAAGATTACTATCCACTTTTATGTTGATTTCACAACCTTGGTAATAGATTTCAAAGATATAGAAAATAGATAGGAAGTTAGATACGTTTATTTATAACATTTGTAAAAGATTTGCTAATATAAATCCTAAAAACATTGCAGCAACAAAATTACTCTGGTGGATCGGTACCATATAATATATAATACTAGCTGTTACCCAGTGTGCCATGCTACACCTACTTTCTGTCTATGACTCTCCCCGTATCAAGATCTACTTGGTACCTAGTTGTATATACCCAGTTACGAAAATCGGTCAAACAATGTGAATTTGTTTTAGTTCATAATGATACCGGCAGAGGCCAGCACAACAGCACTTCATCTAACAGACGACAGAGGCCAGTAGCAGAGCCGGCTGTCGATTCAAAATGGCCAATTTTTCTTCAACAAAACTTTTGACCTTTAGACCAAATTTTGAAATTTGACTATTTTGACCTAGCCTAGGAGATTTCTCTTATCAAGACCTACCTGTGAGCCAAGTTTGGTCAAAATCAGTCAAATGGTGTAGATTTGTATAAGGAACAAACAAACAAAAAACAGACATACACGTGATTTATATATATATATATAGATAAGAAAAAAAAAACGAACAGTACAAAACTTCTCTTATCTGTTAATAAAATTTTTTTTTTTGGTCACGCATTGCCTACTGGGGAAAAAATCAGTCCCGTAACAGGCCGAGAGGATCAGATAATCTGCTCCGGCTGCCTGATTTTCCCCTTTGCAAATACCCATTTATAAAGTAATTAAAGCCTGGGTTGGCCTATTGACGGCCGCGGAGGCCGAATTCAGTCCACGAACGAAGACACTAGAAGGTAAAAATCATTAATGCGTGCTCAGGATTTGAAATCCAGCTAACCTCCCCCCATTGCTTTCTCCAAACGTAACCATCTTAGTTGTTTACGACCTTTTGAGTAACCGAAACAATAATCACGTCTTTATAAAACGGCGGCAACCGTTTAGTGGTCAACATCAACTTCTTCAGTAGTTTATACTGGAGGGATGCTCTCTCTGCACTCATTGGCAGTAGTTTTCCGAGGATTTTCTTCTGCCAAAGCATTCGGTTGGTCAACATAGAAAAACCACATTAATAACCACTGTTTATAATCCATTAACTAGACTTTAGATTATTTTAGTTTTCTTTAGATCAAGTATTCGCCTAAATTAAAATGAATATTCAAAACATTCATTAAATTCGCATCAAGCCAATAATTTCAGGTCATAATATCTATGAATAGTGTATCTAGAAGCTTATTTGTGCCAAAACGGAAGTACTAAAATTTGTCTCACAAGCGCTGCAGAAAAAAAACAGGTGTCGGATCGGACGATCCAGTCAAGCAGGTGTCTTGAACTTGTAATACAAAATATTTTTGTACAATACGTTTTAAAAAACGGCCGATTTCTTTTTATACTTCTGCTGTTTCCTAGACCGTTTGATTCTCCAGATGACATCTTGGAGTCTTCATAAGCGGGGTTTCCTCTCTATTGAGAGAGGAGAAACAGACGAAAAATACCGGCCCTCCCAAACTACAAAAAAGATTTTTAGTACTGATTATCAGCAGAATACTATTCTTTTCTATCCAGGATAGTATTTATACATTCCCTTTTTTTTTTTACAATAAAACAGCCTGGGAATCGAAATCATGGTCCTTGGTAAATGTTCAAGCTTTGCTACTCACGCCTTTCGGCCCAGCAAATATGAAGCCCAATGGAGTGCCGTTTACGTATCATATTGTTATGTGAAAGCCTTTTATTGAAGATACCAGTCGTATAACCAGAATAAGTCGTATAACCAGAATTTGATTTGTTATTTACTCATACCGAGGACATCGCAGTAAGGGTGACACACCCCGGTTAGTTCATTTTCCTGAGAAATTCAAGCCTTCATCAGGGCAGTAAAAACAAGCAGGACAGATTTAATACTAACATATACATATGTATACATATATATATATATATATATATATATATATATATATATATATATATATTTATATATATATATATATATATATATATATATATATATATATATATATATATATATATATATATAGGGGAAGGTGTTGTACCTTTGACCACTTTGCAAAATTCAATTTTTTTCGGCTTGAATATCAAAGCTAAATTCATTTTTTTTATTTCATTGTAATTAGTATTCTATTGCTTATCTATATATATAAAAATCACGTGTCTGTTTGTTTGTTCCTTATACAAATCCACACCGTTTGACCGTTTTTGACCAAACTTGGAATAATGGTAGGTCTTGATACGAGAAATCTCCTAGGCTAGGTCAAAAAAATCTAGCAGCTGTCTGTCTGTATGTTTGTCCCTTATACAAATCCATACCGTTCATCCGATTTTGACTAAACTCGGTACACATGTAGATCTTAATCTGGGGAGAGTCGAAGGCTAAGTCAAAAACGTCTACCAGCTGTCTGTCTGTATGTTTGTCCCTTATACAACTCCACACCGGTCGTCGGATTTTGACTGAACTCGGTACACATGTAGATCTTAATCTGGGGAGAGTCGTAGGCTAAGTCAAAAACGTCTACCAGCTGTCTGTCTGTATGTTTGTTCTTTATACAGACCCACACCGTTTGACGGATTTTGATCAAACTGGGCACACAGGTTGGTCTTGATCAGGGGATTGTCATAGGCCAGGTCAAAAACGTCTACCAGCTGCTGTCTGTATGTTGTTGTTTCTTTTTATAAGCAAGACCTATTTTTACCAAACTTGGCATACATGTATGTCTTGATACGGGGGGAGTTATAGGTTATGTCGAAGCCGTCTAGGACTTACAGTTGAGAGGTCACGGGTTCGAAACAGTTACAGATTCGTGTTATTAGATTTTAATAATACTTATTTGGTTTCTAATTTATTTAGGCTTTTCTATATGCAGAAAGTAGGTGTAGCATGGCACGCCGGGTAACAGCTAGTCTACTATATATTTGTCAAATACCACTCACTCACTCACTCACTCACTCATCTATCAACGCCCAGCCCAAACCGCTCGACAGAAAATTTTGAAATTTTGCATGGACACTCCCTATATAACGTAGGCGCTCGCTAAGAAAGGATTTTTTGATATTCGTATTTTTAAGCATTTTTAGGGGGGTTTAAAGTTTGAGTTGGTTAGAGAAGGCAAGCCTAGGCAGCCTGCGTTGCTAGGACGATAAAGAAGAGCTGTTACCTTACATTATCCATCTCATAGTTTTATTTCTAATTGAGATTAATTTCAACTATGATGGCAGACCTTGAATTACTAGAAATTAACTGTCCCTCATAGAGTTTTAATTGCGTTTCTTTTCTGCCTGTCCCCGTCAGATAGGCTTGCCATATTTTTGGAGAGTTAAACCGAGACACATTAATATGGGATGGGCATACCAGGGGGGGGGGGATAAAAAGAGTACAAATTATAAGCAAAATGGTTGGTGAGTTTTAAGCCTAGCAACTAACGGGAAGGGGGAATCCTAAACTGTTAGTCTACCCTAACCTTAAAAATAATAACGGAACTTTTTTTGCTACTTGATTTTCTTAAAAAAATCTCTCAGTCAAATAGTAGTGTCTGGCAGCTGGCAGCGCTGTGCAGGTAGTTCCAGCGTTTTACAGTTAGATTACTTCTGATTTCTTTGACACTGTGAGCAGTAGTAACAATGTTAATTGTAGAAAAGTAACCGATTTAAAAAAGATTCTTTTAAACATGTATTCATTACTTTTTACATCTTACAGCCTTTTCTGGAACATTGATAAAACCGGGCGGGACACCGAAACAATTGCAAAATACCGGGACAGTCCCGGTCAAAGCGTGATGTATGGCATATCCTTAGGTTTTCCAGGCGAGGAAATAATATCCGGAACCCTTGCACAGCCTCCTCGCCTATAACCTTGGTAATACTCGTAAATATATTGGGTGTTACCATATGACTTCTTGGAAACATTAACTTTTAAATTTTAACGCCCATTGAATAAAATATAGTATGACGGGAACCGTGCTGTAATAAACTGCACAGAATTGTGTAGTAACGTAATTTTAATGAAACATTATTTAACGCAATAAAATAACTACTTATCTGCCGTGACGAAGCACGGGTATTCAGCTAGTCATATATAATTTTTTCAAGGTTCTAGCTTTACATTTAGTATTTCTTATTAATTTAAAAAAAAATAATCGTTCAGCGGTCATAGGTACAACATGTACTTGTACCTTTGACCATGGGGTGTTGTACCTCTGACCACCTAAAAACAACACAGCAGTGCAGAAAAAAAATTGTATTCAGTAATATTGTAATTAATTGTAAGTTTAATAAATACAGGACAAGGAAGTACGCATAATAAAAAAGCTATTATTGATATTATGTTATGCTTAATGTGCTGAAAAATCCAGTCCAATTGATAAACCTTTTAACTGTCAAGCAGATCCACTAGCAATAGAAGGGTATGGAAGTTAATCCACAATGTCTTCAACATCAATATCATACAAATTTTTATCTTCTGTCGTAAACGTGTCACTTAAAGTTTGTTTTTTTCAAAAATTGGATCTTAAACATTGGACATTTAATACCACAGATATCTTACTAAATATGTAATAGTCTTTTTACTTTTACTTTTAAAAAGGAAAAAAATTCCTTTTTCCAAATCATATTTTTCAAATTGTTAGTGGTCATCGACGTAACTCACAACATTTATCAGACGAATCAACGTCACTTCCTCCTGAAGAACTGTCGGTGTCAGTATCAGCATCTGAACTGTCATTAGAATAATTTTCTTTTTATTTACCACTTTTTTTTTGGAAGGGGTTCATTTGTATGTGGTGTCTTACGTTTAGGGTGGTGCTTTCGTTTTTTTTTTTCACCTTCAATAATTAGCTTTTCTGGAATATCTGTCAGGATACGAGGCCGTTCCCTATTTGACATTTTCCTTGCATGAGCTTTTCGATGAGGCCTTACAACTTCAGGAGGAACGATAAGGGGCGATAAGTTTGATCTGCTACACCGAGGATTGATACATTCAGTTTGAAATTATTAATTTATTATTTTTTAAATTCTTTGGATAATTGAAGCAACAAATATTAAGTATTTTTTAAAAAAAATATGTGGCAGAAGAACATAAAAATTGAATTATGAAAAAATTACTCAGGTGTGTTGTACCTTTGACCTGGTCAAAGGAACAACACCTAGTCATGGTCAGAGGTACAACACCCTGGTAGTGAAACTTAAAAAGCATGCTAAAAATTTTAGGGTTAAGATAAATCAATTTTGAAAGCTACGCCATGTTTTTTATTGTAATAGCTACTTTATCAAGTGATTTCCATCTAAAAAGTCTTAATACAAAAAATATTATGAGGCAAAACATCATCAATAAATAACTTACATTTTTATGATAAAAATGGACAAGTATTTTTTGCAAGAATCCTCTTTCACTAGAACTATTGAAAGTAGGTTACACAAGCCCTCTAGGGAAGGAGCTAAATACTGATTAAAGCTAAATTTATGAAATGTTGCTACATGCCGCCACAGCCTCGGTGGTCAAAGGTACAATATGGTCAGAGGTACAACACCTTCCCCTATATATATATATATATATATATATATATATTAAAAAAAACATAAAAACATAATATACACCTAGAAGAACAATGTGCTATAACAGTGCTTAGATTAGAAGTACATGGGAACTGATATAAGAATAACAAGATGGGCTTACCGATGAGAACTATGCCTCACAGATGCGGGATCATTTCTGACTGTTGATACAAGGAAACTTAAACTCCTCTCCCTAAGTTTCCTTGTATCAACAGTCAGTAATGATACCGCATCTGTGAGGCATAGTTCTCAATCTTCGCATCGGTAAGCCCATCTTGTTATTTTTATATCAGTTCCCATGTACTTCTAATGTAAGCACTGTTATAGCACATTGTTCTTCTAGCAGTATATTATGTTTTTTTCATATATATATATATTTATATATATATATATATATATATATATATATATATATATATATATATATATATAGATATATATATATATATATATGTTGTTTTTCAAGTTACTTCGCTGGGAATTAAATGTGTTGTTCATTCGGCATCTGTCTCCAGCGGTCTTGCTCCTCCTAACATCGCAATATTTCGCCGGATTCCTCTCCGGCTTCTTCGGGCCTTCACTCATCCTTGCTGGTCGGTAAGGGAATGAAAAACAGTCAGTCACAAAAGGGGTCATTCCCTTACCGACCAGCAAGGATGAGTGAAGGCCCGAAGAAGCCGGAGAGGAATCCGGCGAAATATTGCGATGTTAGGAGGAGCAAGACCGCTGGAGACAGATGCCGAATGAACAACATATATATATATATATATATATATATATATATATAAATATATATATATATATATATATAAATATATATAAATATAAAAATCAGTCCCGTAACAGGCCACAAGGGCCCAGAGGGGCAGATACTGTAGAGGTATCTGATTCTTGACCATACGACACACTAGGGAGATAGTGTGGTCAATACTATGCTCCGGCCGCCTGATTTTCCTCTTGGCTGCTTCGACTGCTATAGTCATTAGCACCCAAGGTACCCATTATTAATTAAATTAATTAAAGGCTGGGTGAGCCTAGGGACGTTCTGGGACCCCAAATCCAACCCTCGAACGTCAGCACTAGAAGAAAAAATCTTTAGTGCGCGCTCGGGTTTTGAACCTGGTCCTCCAGTTCATTAGTCGAGTGCTCTACCATTGAGCTAACCTCGCCCCCATATATATATGTTTTATATATATATATATATATATATATATATATATATATATATATATATATATATATATGTTAGTATTAAATCTGTCCTGCTTGTTTTTACAGCCCTGATGAGGTTTGACTTTCAAGCCGAAATGTCGGCAACAATTTTCATTTGTAAAATGTAGTTTTATTAAGAAGCAATGACCGAACCCCGGTGAGGATTCTTGGTCGAACCTCTACGATTTCCCTGGACCCATAGCGGGACACCGTTGTTGTTATTGTTTTGGGCCCTAGATCGTCCCTTCCTCGGGAAACTTTCAATAGATTTTGCGGGAGGCCTTCTCCCCCTAGCCATTACGGAAGGCAGGAGGAAGGTAAAGAGGGGCCTGCACGGTCTTAAACTTACCACGAAGCCTTCTCAAATATTCATACAGCTGGTGTTAATAAGTAAACAGGCAAAGTGGGTTCAACCCGACCTTCATATACAACTCAGGCAGATGCATTTTTAATGATGCTGCCAAAAGCAGTTTCTTTTCCCCTGGCTGCATCCTGTACTCTCGTCCAATGAAGGGGTGCACTGCTAGTCATGAAGTGATATTGATAAGGATATATTGAGATGTTCTTGGGACGCATGTGGGTTTGACTTAATTGATACGATAGTTATTATTTAGTACATATGTGGGCAAGGTTAGCTTTAGGGGGAGCGGTTAGCTCAGTGGTAGAGCACTGGACTAATAAGCTGGAGGAGGTGATTGAATCCCAAACATAGTACTAAAGATTTTTTCTTCTAGTGACTGTAGTCGAAGCAGCCAAGGGGAAAATCAGGCGGCCGGAGCACAGTACTGACCACACTGTCTCCCTAGTGTGCCGTATGGTCATGAATCAGATACCTCTATAGTATCTAACCCTCAGGGCCCTCGTGGCCTATTACGGGACTGATTTTACATTTGTGGGCAACAACCAGATCCGTCCCGCTGTAAGATTTGACCCGGCCCGTGAGACATTTTGAAAAACCCAATTAAAAAAATTATAATATTACACTACTTACTCTCACTAACTCCGAGTTAGTTGGGATTTGTCGCTTGCTCCTGAGAAATCAAGTGAGGGAGCAAGCCGAGTGGCGGCGATCATCAAAGAGCGAGGCGGCAAACGTTCAAGTTTTTTATTTTATTTTGAACCATCTTTTCGGCCCGCGGGGGTATTTCAACACTAAAGTTTGGCACTCAACATTTTAAAGGTTGCCCATACTTGGATCTAGCACAGAAGATGAGAAAAAATAAGTTCATCATATTTTATTAATAGCACTAGTTTTATTCATCGTAGAGTTATAGTAGTACTCATAAATGTAACTGCGACTCTTAGATGCTCGGTCATCTTGGAGCGTTTCCGTAAAATCCGTATTTCTTATGTGATCTAAAATCTTCGAATACAACCTCTTATAATTTTGCTCCCAAACCTTTTCCTATATTTGCTGGAAAGTTCTCAATATATTTAAAAAAAAAAAAAAAAAAAAAAAAAAAAAAAAAACAATAAATACATGAATAAAAAAATAATTTCAATTTTTTGATTCATAGTTTTCTTGACAGACTCATTTCTCATTTTACTGATAAATGCAATTAAAAACGCGGGAAAAGTTGACTTTTTCAATGGAACTCTACCAAGACATTTGACATTTTATGGACAAATTTCTCTAGTTGTGATCGCCCTACTGAAAATAGCATAAAGAACTTTTTGCAGAAAATGTATTGAGCTTTCATATTGTGACATTCCACTTGCCACGATTTTGCAACCATTTACCGTATACTTGAGGAAAAACGCTAAAAGACCAAAACCCACGGTAGGTTCCCTTTTTTTAGGCGATGATGGGCTTGCTAGAAAAATCTCTCCTCCACCGTGGGTGTTTAGAAAAGGTAGGGGAGACGTGAAAACAGCCCAGTTACCAAAAAATAATAATGATTTCTCTTATTATTATTGAGAGAGATAATTTATTGTTGAGATTTGAGTGTTTTATAAGATAAATGAGGCCTTTTGGTATATGAAGGAAGATTGATATATGCGTTTTCTGAATGCAAACTAATAAAAAAAAACAACTAATAATTGATATTCCCACAGAAAACGTATACTTAAATATACGTTTTACATAAGAAAATAAAATTAATTCTGTAAAGTTATGATCTTAACGTAATTGAGTTCTATACTTACTCTAAATTATTTTAGATATATGTTTTCTGCAAGAAATTTGAAACATATTCCTTTTTTCAACTTTATAGAGGCCTAATTTTATCTCGCGTGAAAATAGAACAGAATAACAGTAAAATAAATTAAATTCATTCATAAACTTATTATTTTATGAAATTATTTATGAATTTATTTTATACATATTTTTGCCTTAGAGAAGTGAAGTGGCAGCCGTGGAGTTTTAAATTGGTCCTATAACTCTGGTGCTCAGGGAAGCGGAAACCCTGAAGCACAACTTGATGTGCAATTTTACTAACTTTACGGCTTGTTAGGTACAATATAAGTTTACAAAATATATTTTAATCTTATAATTATAATAATAAAATTCCTTCCACTGGAGCACAATAAAAAATAAATAAATTAGTCAATAACGCAAAGGTTTGTTGAAGCAAATTAGCGTGTTTTCTCTATCCCTAAAGAGTGCAAAACTCCTTTATGATGCCAACTCACCTGATGACATTATCTGCAATTGACTGTTTTCGAATTGTTTGGGTCCTCCAGGCAGTTCTTTGTCAATTACATCGAAATTATCATTCTTGAATCATTGAAATAAAATCTGACGTTGGTACGAGCGGGATCATGGTACGTTTCTAGGTGTCTGATGAGTTTTGGAAGCATATCCCTTCAAATAAAACAATGCATGGAGCGTTCTATAATTGGGTACTTTATATACTGAATAACTCAATCATACTAAATGGAAAACTTTCTAAACTTAAAGAATAAAGTAATGGTAAAGTGATTTAATCCTGAACAAATGTTTATATTGATATTTGACATGTTTCCAAATATAAATCAGTGATTGAGATATGCCACAACACACAACTTTAAACTCAAGAAAAACTTTTTTTTTTTTTTTTTTTTTAACGGCGCATCTACAACTTGGCCATTAGCGCCGGGCTATCTATAGGTTGCCACCCTTTTATAATGCCATCAGCACGTGGTCGGTCACCCATTCAGGTACTGGCCACAACCGACGTTGCTTAACTTCGGTAATCTACGGGAACCGGTGTATTCAACGTGGCTATGGCCGTTGGCCAAGAAAAACTTATTATGTTTCGTTTAGGACCATGGAAGGAAGGCTTTGAGAGGTCAGGCAAGGGAGATATTTAACATTTATCAATACTTAGCCAAATGTGAGGGTAAAAACAATTTAAACTATAACCAGTTCAAATAGATGGTTTAGTTGGAAGAAAAAGGGCGTAGCCTATATTTCCCGTGCAAAACATTGGCGGTAAAAATTCCATTTGATATAACTTGGAAGTTTAAAACGTTTTTAGTCTTAGCTTTTGCCATGCATACGCGCGTTAATGAATGTATAAAACTGGGATTAATGAATAGCATCATTATTCCTACTCGAAATGAAAGAGAATAATTCATACATAATGGATTTGAGGCAGGACTATTGGGGAGTATTTTCGAAAGAGTCAAGACAAATCTTAGACTTTCTGTGATCGAAATCTCTTACATCCACCGGACGGAAGGAGGAAGCGAGTGGTGTTTTTATAAGGGATGATAGGCCCACAGGTCACAATATTTCTATAGCCCCAAGACCAACATAATAAACAAACTTCCTTTAGTTGCTCTTCAACCTTTCTCAAAATAGGACCTTCTCTTTCCTCTTGTCTTCATCACGTTTTATTCTTACAAACATTCTTATGGATAGTAGGAAATTATATAAAAATTTCCCGGCTCATATTTAGTCGAGAATATTGGTATTCTTTGAGCGCACAAAAAATTGTTATTAATATTACTTATCCTGTTTTATTGCGAAATACATTTTCCTACTCTAATCAGTTAGAAAACCAAATACAAAAAACTAAGGGTAGCAGACAAGAAGAACCGTTTAAATAAGAGAAATCAACTACTTAAAAATTTTAAGCACTTACTTCTCCGGATGACATCGCACCATGGAAAATTCCTTCCGATTATTTGTAGAGAATTTAGTAAGCTTTCGAATGGACACCTAAACATCATAACAATAATCTAATCACCTAAAATTAAAACATCCTTGTTCAAGCTGACCCCAGCAGTAGATGCACCAAAAAAAGGAAAAAAGGAATCATTGTTTGCAAAAATTTCAAGCACGCAGAAAATATTTCATCTGAATTCCATGATTCTAAGTACCCAAAGCAAATACTTTATTCAACAACTATTTGTCCTCTTTTCTCGAAAATGGCTAAAGATATCGCCTTAAAATTGGTTTCATTAGTTTTCCTAGAACAAAAAAAGTGAACTTGCAAGTCTATAAACGCAAAACTTTAAGAAAAAAAAGTTTCACTGCTGAGTCAGCCCTCAGCAGTGAAGCTGAACTCATTATAGTTCTGAGGATGGTAGCAAGAGCTACTGAAAGCGCTCAGCGTGGAAATAAACTGTTGTGAAGGAACTAGACGTTTTTTCATTTACCTCAAAACTTTAAGCGTTAGAACTTTTGTCGCGCGAATTTCTCCCATGGAACCGTCTTTCGATTGGCGGATTCTGCTGGTTAACGAACTTCATCAAAATCGGGCCATTTTTGAGAGTGTGAGAGAGGGAACAGACAAAGATATATATTTAAACCACCGTTACTTTCGTTCTCTATAGGTTCTGAAACAAGACATTTTCTGGTCGGCACTTCCGGATTGCGTTGAGGTCAACCTTATACCCCCCCCCCCCCCAAGGAGGGAGAGAAGAACCGCGCTAAAAACGTCAGATTTTTAGAGAAATCTATATTTTGAACGTTTCAGCATGCTCTTCTGCAGCCATCTTCAACTAAAAACAAATACTAATACAGAGTTACAACAAATTATAGTGAAACCAATAAAAAAAAAAAGATTTTAGATCAAAAATATCTTAAAAATGTAAGTAAATAATAACTTTTTCGTAGTTAGGAGTGTAAATAAATAAATTTTAACGACGGTCATTTTGGTACCTAGTATGTAGGATGAATGCACTGAGAAAAAACAGCCGGCCGGCAGCCTGAAAACTGTGACTCAGTGCCAGTATTTTGAAATAGGACATTTTAGTCTAAAATAGGATTCCACATATTTCAACCTAAAATAGGATTCCACTAGTTAGAGTGCCCGCACATTATAATAGGGTGCTGGAATGCTAGCAGGCTACAGAGAGATGACTTTATTATGTGGATAAAAAAGAACAAAGGTAAATTCAGAGTAATAATAATGAGAATTTATTTGGGTGTAATTTACATATACACTTCTTAACAAGTAGATATTTACAAGTAGGTAAGAGGTATACACTTTTTAACAAATATAGATATTTACAAGTATTAGGTATTAGGTACAATGTACTTATGAACAATATTGAACAAGTAGCTCTAGAAATAAAATATTTGTTTTGTTTTCATGACACTTATAGCCGCATTCATAAAGCCGAAGACAGTTGATTTCAGCATCTGTTCAAACAGAAACAAAAATAAATTTTTATTAATAACAAAAGAAATGTTGTTGTTGTTGTGTTTTATATAATTAAAAAGAAACATAAATAGGCATTTTTTCTAGTTTAAAATGTCGCAGTAAATTCAAAGCTGCCAGGGAATTACAAAATAAATATAAAATAAGGTTTTTTTTCTACGGATATGATCATAAATGAAGGAAAAAAGACTTCCATTAGTTCTCAGCTTACCAGGCTTATTGAACTCCATCTTCAGTTGGTTCTATACCCGCAGCTCCATGTTATATTAAGGGAATATATTCTTGAAAAACAAACACATCTTTCTTCATTCTATTGTATATAACATCTGTTTTTAAATTTAATAATAAAAACAAGAGCCTATATGCCTGGATGCAGACTGTACCGCCAGAACAGAGTTCAGGCTCTTGTTTTTATTATTAAATTTAAAAACAGATGTTATATACAATAGAATGAAGAAAGTTGTGTTTGTTTTTCAAGAATATATTCCCTTAATATAACATGGAGCTGCGGGTATAGAACCAACTGAAGATGGAGTTCAATAAGCCTGGTAAGCTGAGAAATGATGGAAGTCTTTTTTTATACGTTCCTAGAATGCGGCTAGAATATTAGTTCAAAATTATATTAGTAGACTTTTATTTTGGTGTCCATTCTGTTTCTAGAGTTCCTTCATTTATGATCATATCCATAGAAAAAAAACCTTATTTTATATTTATTTTGTAATTCCCTGGCAGCTTTGAATTTACTGCGACATTTTAAACTAGAAAAAATGCCTATTTATGTTTCTTTTTAATTATATAAAACACAACAACAACAACTTTTCTTTTGTTATTAATAACAATTTATTTTTGTTTCTGTTTGAACAGATGCTGAAATCAACTGTCTTCGGCTTTATGAATGTGGTTATAAGTGTCATGAAAACAAAAAAAATATTTTATTTCTAGACCTACTTGTTCAATATTGTTCATAAGTACATTGTACCTAATACCTAATACTTGTAAATATCTATATTTGTTAAAAAGTGTATACCTCTTACCTACTTGTAAATATCTACTTGTTAAGAAGTGTATATGTAAATTACACCCAAATAAAGTCTCATTATTATTACTCTGAATTTACCTTTGTTCTTTTTTATCCACATAATAAAGTCATCTCTCTGTAGGCTGCTAGCATCCTATATGGATGGGGTCAATGTAACCCATCCATATAGGATGCTAGGAGCCTATAGGGGTAGGATATAGGAAGGAAACATCAGGATGCTCGCAGCCTATATGGGTAGGCTGCTAGAAGCCAGTAACAGAGTCCCAGCAATCTAAAGTCTAGGGGTACGCACTTGAAAGTAGAGTGCTGGGCACTCTAGTGTTGGATCTAGCTTTGGGTGTGAGAACTCTACTATAGGATGCAGAATTAGCATTCCAGCACTCTATTATAAAATGCGGGCACTCTAACTAGTGGAATACTATTTTAGGCTAAAATATGTGGAATCCCATTTTAAACTAAAATGTCCTATTTCAAAATACTGGCACTGAGTCACAGTTTTCAGGCTGCGGGCAGCCTGAAAGTAGATGCGAGCAGCCTGTTTTTTTTCTCCGTGTGATTTGAAGAAATTTTTCGACAATTCTTTCATGAGTGCAACTTCAATAAATACGTTTCTTCAGGAAGTGTTAAAATAAACATAGAACCATTCTTACTCAGAAATTATATGTTTATGATTACATCATATTCTTATTTTTCGCAGCAACTTTCAGTGTTGGAAATTAAGAAATTATTTCGATTTTTAGATTAATAAAATTTCCAGACGGGAGCCCTTTTTGGAGCTTTCGGATTTCCGATTATACCTTATGGTTGATTAGAGCGTACCCTCCTTGAGTAGAGATATAATGAAGAGAGGGGCCTGATGATGGGGAGAGGATGAAGTCAGCAGAGTTTATCTACAGCCAATCAGCGGTCGGGTGATAAGGCAATTATGTGGGATCAGCTGTTTCACTAAGTACTCTCAAGACTCGAATTGGTCTTCCCTCATCAAAAGCTCTTTTAGTATTGATCTTTCTCCGATCTTTTCTTCCCAAGATGCTTTTTCTTCCTTCTTCGTACGGTTTGTGTCTTTCTTGGAGACATATAAAATAAAAAAAAAATCTAAGGAAATATCTACCTTGAATACGGCGATAACTTCCATCAAATCTTAAGTATATTTAAAAATATAATTAATAAAAATTGGATTATATTGGACCTGGTAATCTGATGTATCTTTTAATTCACAAGGATTAAATCAAAATTCGTTGCTCCTCCACTACGTTTAGCCTTTATTGACGATTAGCGCATTGGAGGTTACGCCTTGACAAATAACATAGACTATAATAGGAATAGGAGACTATAGTAGAAATGAACATTATGTTTCACCAAAAGTGTGGGATAACTGAAATCGACGAGGTCACATTTAAAAAAAAAACAAAAAAAAAAAAACAAAAAAAAAACGATCTTTCACGAATATTTATGGTTGCCTTAAAATTTGAGATAACAATCATAAGAATTTAATAATTTTTTCAAATAGAGTTATATTTCTATTGTCCAAAAAGTGCTGCGAAAACGTATTTTTTGACTGATTGTGGAGGAAAAGTAAACATTGATGTTCACCTATCAAATGTTTAACTACATAATATTAATTGCATAAATATTCTAAGTATTTTTTTATTATTCCACTGCCTTTTCTCTGACTCACGCCTTGGTTGGGTAGTCATTGACCCATACTGGCTTCCTATGTGGTGAGGAATACCTATCTATGTAAGACCACTGGGTTCAAGCGTTTTGGGAGATCGTTGTTTGATCACTAGCACCTGATATGTGTACAAATTGTTAATTGTTGTAGCAGAGAAACTATATCAGTCCACTTGATTCAAGCGTTTTGGGAGTTCGTGCTCGGATACTGAGCCCGAAATGGGAAACAATCGTCGCTTGATACCTGGCAACCGATGTGGTGAGGAATCGTTACTTGATATCTGGCAAACGATGTGGCGAGGAATCGGCTGCCTTTGCATGGAAATCCTTCCTTAACTCCTTCCCTCTTCCTATCTGCTCCTAAGCTTGTTTCTAGACGTTTGTTGAGAGTTTTCATGAAGCAGGCCATTTTCTGTACCAACTAGAGTCGTTATTACTTAATAAATTCTTTTTCACGTGATTATATAGTAATTTTATTGAGAAGGGATCTATGGCTGTTAAAATTGCGGTCGTAGATAGGGCTTGGTCGTGTGTATCCTCATAAACTAGCATTTTTTGTAAGAAGAAGTGCTTTATTTTTGCCGACGTTTTGAATTGAAATTCAATCCTTCATTAGGGCGATGAGAAGAAGTAGTACTATGTGTCACGCATGTGCATAATACCTCCATTTATAAATCATTTTGAAACGAACATACAAATATTATAGGCAAATTTGCCTATAATGAGATTCGGCTATCTGGTAAGGATAAATAGTCGCTCGGAGAGAAAGGTTTCGGGATTGAAGGGAAAAGTTGGCCGTGCAAAAGGAAGAAGGGGTGAGTTAGATGTGTTCCTAAGGGGAACTAAATCCACCTTCATCTCCAACTTCAGCCGACCCTAATCAGGTCTCTGCACTATTAGTCTCTGACCTAGGCCAGATTTAAGGCTTTAAATAGTTTATTCAACTTTCAGTTCTAGTTATTTATCCAACTTGGGCAATGGCAGCATTCACTGAAAAGTCATTAAGTACTTTTTTCATTCAGACTTCCCAAAATACTTAAAATCCAATACGATACCATCTATTAATCTAAATAACAAGTCCGACTCGCATGAACTGAGATATCTTATTTTTTTTTTTTTTTTTTACGTCATAAAAGTATATAGTCATAAAAAAATTCCGAAAAGAAGATGAAAAATGTATAGAAGCTAAATAATATAATATTTTACATACACCAATTCTAAAACTGTATACAATTGTATAAATATTCATTTTTATGTGTCTTTCAACATAATGCGCATTTCGAATGGTAGTAAGCTTTCGAATGGTAACCTTCCGCTTCCCAAGATTGTCAACGGTTTTCGAGATACTAACGAAAGTATACAAAGTTACCAAAACTTTTCTCGTCTGTTGATAAAATATTTTATTCTAACCCTTCCTTTACTCCAAACGTAACCAAAATTTCAACATATTAGTGTTGATGAAATTCGAACATACAGAAAATGTTTCAACTGAATCCCATAATTCAAAGCACCAAAATCAAAGACAAAAAGAACAGTTCGAATAAGCGAAATCAATTACTTTAAAGTTTTAAGCACTTATTTCTCCGATTGACATCGTCTAATCAAAACTTTCATCAGAACCTTTTTTGTAGAGCATTTCGTAAGCTTTCTAATGGTATTCTTCCGTTTACCAAGATTCTAAACCTTTTTCGAGATATTAAGGAAGGTATACAAAGTTACCAACACTTTTTATGTCTGTTAATAAAATATTTTATTCTAACCCTTCCTTAACTCCAAACGTAACAAAAATTTCAACATATTAGTTTTAATGAAAGTAGAACATGCAGGAAATGTTTCAACTGAATCCCATGATTCTAAGTACCAAAACAAAAACCGGTATTCAAAAACTTGTTTTCCAATTTTCTCAAAAACGGTTAAAGTTATCACCTTGAAAATGGTTTCATTCGTTTTCCTAGCCCAAGAAGCCTATAAAACGAGTACTTACAAGCTTATGAACTCAAAAACGTAAGCGTTACGATTTCTTTTGCGCGAATTTCGCCCCAAACGCCATCTTCCAGTGGGCGGATTCTGCTGGTTAACGAACTTGACCTTTCAAATTAGACGAAAGATTTTTGTACCAAATTTCTTCAAAATCGGACCATTATTCGCAGAGATATGCCGCGAACAGACAAATATATACACATAATATATATATATATATATATATATATATATATATATACACATATATATATATATATATATATACACACACACACACACATACACACACGCTCACAGAAATTTGAACCACCATCATTTTCGGTCTCTAGGGGTTTTGAAACACAAAATGTTATAGTTGGCACTTCTGGGTTGCGTCATGAGATCAACCTTATAAGCGGGGTTCCTCCCTACGGGGGAGGGAGGAACCGCGCTAAAAAGAAAAGGGTCCTTAGAGCACTGGACTAATAAGCTGGAGGACCTCTGCGCGGTAAAGATTTTATCTTCTAGTGCCTTCGTTCGTGGGTTGGATTCGTGGTCCCAGACCGACCCTTGGTCCACCCAGGAATTATTTAATTTATTGAGGTGTGCTCGCAAATGAGATAATCAGACGGTTGGAGCATAACACTATCTCTCTAGTTTTCCGCATGGTCAAGAATCAGATACCTCCACTGTGATCTGTTACGGGACTGTATTTTAGCGCGGTTACTCCCTATCTCCATAGGCAGAACCCGCTTATGAGGTTGACCTCACGACGCAATCCGGAAGCGTCGACTAGAAACTTTCACGTTTCAGACCCTATAGATTACGAAAATATAGGTGGCTAAAATTTTTATATATATATATATATATATATATATATATATATATATGTGTGTATATATTTATATATATGCTTGTCTGTTCGAGCTCTAGCAAGCTCAAAAATGGTCCGAGTTTGACGAAATTTGGTACAAAAATCTGTCGTCTAATTTGAAAGGTCAAGTTCGTTAACCAGCAGAATCCGCCCACTATAAGATAGTGTTTGGGGCGAAATTCGCGCAAAAAAAATCGTAACGCTTACGTTTTAGCGCGGTTACTCCCTATCTCCATAGGGAGAACCCGCTTATGAGGTTGACCTCACGATACGATCCAGAAGTGCCGACTAGAAACTTTCACGTTTCAGACCCTATAGATCACGAAAATATAGGTGGCTAAAATTTGTATATATATATATATATATATATATATATATATATATATATATATATATGTATATATTTATATATATGCTTGTCTGTTCGAGCTCTAGCAAGCTCAAAAATGGTCCGAGTTTGATGAAATTTGGTACAAAAATCTGCCGTCTGATTTGAAAGGTCAAGTTCGTTAGCCAGCAGAATCCGCCCGCTGGAAGATAGTTTTTGGGGCGAAATTCGCGCAAAAAAAATCGTAACGCGTACGTTTTTGAGTTCATATGCTTGTAGGTACTTGTTTTATAGGTTTCTTAACATAGGAAAACGAATGAAACCATTTTTAAGGCGATATCTGTAACCTTTCCTGAGATAAGTGGAATAAATTGTTTTATAAGTCATTATTTTTTTGTGGGTACCTACAATCGCGGGATTCAATTGAAATATTTTCTACATCTTGGAAATTCATCCCAACTAAGATGCTTAAATTTTGGGTACATTTGGAGTTAAGGAAGTATGCGAAAAAATTATTTTATTAATAGACATGGAACGTTTTCGGATCTTCATACATTTTTCGTAAATATCTCGATAACGGTTGGGAAATCGTGGTAAGTGGAAGGTGACCATTCGAATGCTTCGTAAATTCTCTACAAAAAAGGTTCCGAAGTAATATTCGATGGGGCAACGTCAATCAGAGATATAAGCGTTTAAAACTTAAAAAGTGTAAAAAAGTCTATTGAAACGGTTTTTCTCTTTCTTTATCTCACTTTTTATTTGGTTGTTTCCAGTTTTAAATTGCATTTATCAGTAAAATTAGTATTGTAGTAAAATAAGCTAAGAAACGTAATAAGTTAGGTAATAAGTTCGGAGTGGCTGTGGTAATCAAGATGGCAGTGGCTAATCATGATGACGTAGTTTGTTTTGAATTCTCCTGTCTTATAACCTTCCTCATAGCCTCCAACTGAAGATATTGTTATTTCTTATTTTATAAAAAGATTTAACCCACGACAGAATGGAATTTAATTCGCCATGAAGTACATATTTACAGTTGATTATAACAGTAAGACGTATTTTCTAGTAAAACAAGAAACTTAAAATGATAACGAATTTTTGGTTGTTTAGAATAGAGCCTTCTCAGCAGTAGTCGAAGATTAAGTACGTTTTCAGTACATGCTAATGCTAATCAATTACATTTCTTCGAGATGTACGGAACCGCGCTAAGATGACGCAGTTCCTGCGAGTCGGACTTTTTTTTTTTTTAATTTACTCTATACTCTGCTTCGTTGGTGATGGTTAAAATCTGAACGTAAGTTTCTACTTTTACTCAATAAAGCCGCATTTTTTACGTTTTGATTTAAAAACGAATAAACGCAATATAAATGTTTTATATTTATATATAAATTTCATATTACATTGTGATATAATATGATAAAAAATATGTGCTTGACATTCTCCCTTACTTACATTTTTTTTTTTTTTTTTTTGGCATCGGATGCTTTTCTCGGCGACAATATAAAAAACAGACTTACCTCTACCTCATTTATGAAACTAGCACAGAGATCAGTCAGAAGAATATTGGAATGTTGCCAATGAAGAAGAAGAATCTAATAAACTAAACATTAATGGAATAATATACCATTACATTCCGTTAATGGAGCACAGAGCTATGTCAAAGTATAAACTTAGACGAAATTAATAATTACCATGAATTTGCACCGTTAAATTTTGTATTTATAGTTGAGGCGTTCATTTTTCAATTTTTTGCCGGTTACCGTGGTTACACGTACAACTTCATGTTGTTTATCAGTGAGGGATTTCAGGTTTCTTATATTCAGAGCAAATACGATAAATTTTTTACTCATAAGTTTTCAGAATTAATTAAATGACTGAGTTTATAGTTAGGTACATCAAGGTATTTACTATTGATAATGTCGGAAAGCCGTGATGAAGGTAATTTCAATTATTAGTATTTACAAGTTAACCTCATTTTTGGGACAATTGTGTTAGTTCATTAACCTGTACGTTTATAAATTTTTAATATGAGGACATTCGTTTTTACCAAATGATACAGATTTTGGCGTGGTAGAAATGGCATTAAAAAAAATAATAATTTACTGTTCGTTCCCCAAGATTATTTAAAAGTGTCGGAAGGGTAATCATTTTATTGTAAATGAAATGAAACGGGAAGATTTTGTATCAACAATATTATTAAAAGACGCAATTTTTAAAAGGGTTAAGAATTCTGATGGAGAATCAGTAAACTGGTTAAGAATATGTTGGTTGTTTTTGTCAGAAATGATCCATATAAAATTGTCTATAAGTCTGAATATATTACCACGTCCGGGTAGACCAAGAAGGTTCGAAAATATTGTATTGACTCCATTCTATAAAAATATTAGACAAGTTACAACAGCAAAATTTAAGGACATAATTGACCTATTACGATGCATTCACACCCCCTTTCACAATCCCTTTCACACGCACAAAATGTAGACGAATGGTAAATTGTTTTTTAATAAACTTATGTTTGTAATTTTCTATGTTCTGTAATTAAAAAATATTTTCAATCGCATAAATTATGTTTCCGAAGTGTTTTCAAGATATGTAAAACAAATACTGTATTGTTTTTTTCAATTTGAAAAATCTAAAATTATGTTGAATGGACTTGGGCTCCTTTAAATTTTATAATGAATTATTATGAATAACCGCCGCCATCTTGAATCCAGATGATTTTTCGAGATGCCACCCCTTCTTAAATTAATTGTATTATCATAAACTACATTTCTACCAAAGGAAACCTTCTTATCACAATTTGCAGTATTTCGATGAAATTGGCCTTGTAGCACCCGGACTATAGCTGTTAATTTTGAAAGTTGCCCAACTCCATTCTTGATAAGAAAACGCACGTTATTTACGTAATAATTGCCACTATTATAACAGGAACATCTAAGGATGTTAAATTTACATCCTTAGATACGCTTAAGCAGTATGACTCATTAGTATATTATACGTATATTTTTAAATTCATTGAAACGCAAAACTTTCAATATCTCGATTTGAAGATAAATGGAGTTAGGCCACTTTCAAAATAAGCGGCTCAGTTTATTCGGATAGTTTGGTTTTATTTTCATTTATTCATTTTTTTTTATTAAATATTTTCTTCTGTGTGAAAATCTCTAAATTTCGATTTTTAAGTAAAACTCTTTAACTTTAAGACAACTTATTCAAGAAGAAAAGAATAGTTAAGCCGACACTTGTTGCAATTTACAAGTTTAATTGCAATTTTCTCCAATTTAACTGAGCTAAATAGTTTAGGTTCGTTGGATGTTGGATTAACCCCCGGCGTATTATCGGCGTGGTGAGATCCCTTTGTTGGCCTCCATCCAACAGCTGTGAGCCGTGCAACAAGTGTCTCCCTCTCCCCAACCCCAACGCCCAGCAAAACACCCCTTCGTCAAATGAACTCCCTCGCTTGGCAATTTCCCCTGAAGAAACGTGTTTTTTTTTTTTCGTTCGAACCTGTAGCGGTTCGAGATGATCGTCGTGTTTTAAAAAACTGTTAACGAGCTCTAAAATACCTAAAGAAAAAGAAAGAAGGCTATTTAAATTTAACTGATGTTATAGAGGTCTTAAAATGCTTTATTTAATGATAAAATGTTATTCATTTATTTAATGTATAACAAACCAAGTTTAACCTAAAACTATTAGAACTTATAGACAAGACGGCTGCATTCAACTCTCTGACATAGGTGGCATGCAACGTGGTATACCACTCAAGATAACCGCCTAAGGGAAATAAAGAGCAATATGCGAACGTGACGAAGCTGTACTAACAAGACCGAGAATCGGACATACACGCCTCACCCACCCACACCTATTTACGAAACAAGACAAGCCAAGGTGCGAAGCATGTAACGATCCTTTGACTGCGAAACATCTGCTAACAGACTGCATGAAACGAGACAAACTACAGGCACCTCATGACCTTAGCGAGCTGTTATCACATAAGAGCCCATATATTGATACCATACTGACATACTTGAAGACCACGAATACATACAACGAAATATAACTGTATTACAAGTAACGCACAATTAAAATCAAAGTCAAAATTTTTTATCTCAAAATAATTTTAGAGTAATTTGTCTACTTTTTGTGTTTTTATTTTCCTTAGGTTAGATCCTACTTATTATTTTATAAATTTGTATTATTATTTAAATTATACCATTATTTTATTACTTATTATTTGTTACTTATTTTGTTTTATATACATATATATATATATATATATATTTTTTTTTAAATATGAACAATCAATGTTAATTATGAATGTAAATTTGAAAGTATTTTCTTATTATTTTTATTTTTATTATTAATTTTCTTTGAGCAGATCACCCTTGTTGCGAAGCTCTTGAAGCAAATAAAATAAAAATCAACTCTCTGACACTAAATCACGATTTATCAACTAAATACTACTGAGCATGTAACGGCAACAACAAACAACATTAAAACGTTCTGAATCGAAATAGAATGTCATGTTTGGAGATACAGACAAATATCTCAGAACAATAAAAAAAAAACTAGTTACTTCTTGAATTATTCACTTAGTTCCGAATCATTGGCAGTGAACTCATTTCGGATCTATGTGTTAGTTAAATATAAAAAAATAAATTAGCAACTTAAAGTTCAACAAAAACCTGAAAAATGAGATAATTTAAAAAAATATATATAACATAACTAAAATTAAACTAAATTAAACCTTTTGTCAGTAAGATTTCTGTGTAGGTCTTGGGGCATATTTAAGTTAATGAGTTTTCTGCTGTTTTTAAGTATTTATTTAACGGTCAGAGTCTCATTGCAGTATTCGGACATTGGTCTGTTGTCTTTCTTTCTTGTAAGAACTAGTGAATTTGATTAACATAGGCATTCCATTGCAATACTTACCGAAACCCAAAATTCAAATATGTTTCTTGCATCATATAACTGATTTGTTGAAATACTAAAGCGAGTATCTAAAACAATATATTCTATTATATACACTTATATTCTATACCCTCTGAATGCAAAACTAAAATACTATATGCAATCTCAATTTCAGTTACAACTTCATTTCAACTTTATACAATTTAATTTTAAGAAATAAAACCAGTAGCGTTCATCTCTTAACATCTGATCGGTGGCGAGGTGAGATCTGTGGTAGAGAACTGGACTAACATGCGAACTAAGTTCAAATCCCGAGCAAGGACTAATGTTGATTTGGCCTCGCTGACCTTCCATAGGCCAATCCAGCCTTTAATTAATTTATTAATGGGTACCTCCAAAGGGGAAATCAGACGGCACGAGCATAGTACTGGTCACACTATCTCCCTAGTGGGCCGTATGGTCATTAATCAGATACCTCTATAGTATCTGCACCTTGTGGCCTGTTACGAGATTGATTTTTGTTTTTATTAACGTGAAAGAGTTTAAACGCCAAAGAAGCGATACACTTTTTTATTAATATTAATTTACTGAATTCACCTTATTTCCTCACATTTTACACTGATAGTAAGGAGAGAAGCAAAAAATAAATCCTCTTATTTTAGATTTCTATCCTCTGAAAAATATTTAAAGAAATTTATCCCGGCCGAGCTGCTTTAACTCACAGTATTTCTTAACAAAGTTGAAGCAGAATGTATTATCTAAAAATCGTTCAATTATCGTTCATAATATACTTCCATTGGTCCAATGTTTCTAGTTTTTATAATACCTCTTCGAGCAATTACTAGCATTAATAATTAGTATTTATCACCAAGGAGGTCCGGTGGCCGGGAGTTCTAAGGCTTGTGAAAAAGTCGGGTATTTGATTACCACTGGGATGATGGCTTCTCTTTCAAAAAAGAGTCGGTCCTACCCCTTCTAGAAAATGGTGGTACCCTTTAGAAAACCTCCTCCAATTATCTTTGTCATATATACGTAGACGTTAAAATTTAAATAAATGATTTATCGTCAAAAAAAGTATAATTTGTTATGAGTAAAGGTCTAATAGGGGGCGAGGTTAGCTCAGTAGTGGAGCACTGGAATAATATGCTGGAGGACCTGAGTTCAAATCCCGTGAAGCAGTAAAGGTTATTATCTTCTAGTGTCTTCGTTCATGGGTTGGTTTCGGCCTCCCTGACTGTTCCTAGGCCAACCCAGCCTTTAAATAATTTATTAATGCGTACCTTGGTGCTAATGACCCTGCAGTCAAAATAGCAAGGGGAAAATCAGGCGGTCGGAGCATATTACTGACCACACTATCTCCCTAGTGTGCCGTATGGTCACGAATCAGATACCTCTATAGTATGTGCCATTCAGGGCCCTTTTGGCCTCTGACGGGACATTTTTTTTTTTTTTTTTTCATTTATTCTATATAGACATATTTTTTTTTTAATGTTTATTTACAAGTTCAGTTGAATATCAAGAATCGTAGGAATACAAAAAACAATTACAAACGATTTGACATGACCGTTCACACAAATTCCTTCTCACCTGAGCAATTTTCCTTCGTTTCCTATTCTTCAGCCAGAAAACCATACGACCTCTAAATCTGCACCGATACTGGACCATTAAAAAATATTTCTCAAGTTGAAGATAATTAACCGTTCAGCTAAGATAAAACGTCAAATTTCCTGAATAGTCTATATTTCTAACGTTTTGTGGTGCCCGTTGGCAGCCATCTTGAGCATTAAATGCCTAGGAGATGGAGGAAGAGCACGATATGATTTAGCTGACCATGGATAAGTATAGTTCTTCCTCCATCTCGTAGGCGTTTATTGATGAAACGGCTGCGAAGAAGCATGTTGAAACGTTCCAAATATAGATTTCTCTGAAAATGTGAAGTTTTCTCTTAGCCAAGTCCCTACCATTCCTCTATTTTTTAATAAAAAATATTGTATACCCTAAACCATTCTGAAAGGAAACAAGAGCTTTTTAAACAAAGTTCATTGAATTATTATTACGTCCAATTAATTTTTATTGAGAGGGTTTATTCCCTTGCATATTCCCTTGCTAGAGATCATTTATCCCATTCAATAAATAGACTTAGAAAAAATGTATTTGTTTTTTTGCTTGGAAATCAATATGAACGTTTGTATAATAAACTAAGGTGCTACAAACATTGTCTCTAAATAGAATTAATAAAAATTTAAACTTGATCCGATGTAGATTGAAATGTTCCATTGATGTTTCTCTGAATTCGGACGGAGCTTGTCAATCAGGAAAATGTTAATCAGAAATTTAATTTTAGAGCACAGAATTTCAAATCGTTTTAATTTAATATTTTTTGGTCAATATAATTTCATGAAATCCAAACCTTGCGAACCGTTTTGTCCTAATAGCCATCCGAGTGTACGTTTGATGGATATTTTATTTTTATTTTTATTTAATTTTAATGACATGTCAACCCTTAAGGCCATTAACGCCGTTTCGTTGTTCGTAATTATTGTCTAGTGATTATATATATAACACACACACACATATATATATATATATATATACATATATATATACACATACACGCTCTCTCTCTCTCACACACACACGCGCGCGCGCTTATCAGTATCGTTTAGCCATGCTTAAAATGGTATTTTTAATTCAAGTTGTGACTGAATTTTTTCTATTGAATTTTTATATAAGGTTAAATTAAATTTTGTCTATTAACTTCGAGGCGTTTAAAAAGTTGAAAAGCCGTTTCACTTGGTCGGTATGATCACCTAGAATTTCATCTAAGAAGTCAGGCAGTTGGTGTTGCTCTTTTAGTTGCTCATAAGCACGGCAATTCGTCAGAATGAGTTTAACAGTTAGTAGCACATTGCATGATCTGCAAATTGGTGGAGGTTCCTTTTACATAAGAAAGGAATGGGTGAGGTTTGTATGGCCAATTCTCATACGGGTTAGTACCACTTCCTTTCTTCTTCTGTCATTTATTGATGTCTTCCATGATTTTACACATCTCTTTATCTCTCTGAGTTGGTTTTCCCTCACTTGTTGCCAAACGGTTTGCCATGTATTCCAAATCAAGTCTTTTGAGTGGGCCATTAAATCAAATTTGGAAACTTTATGGAAAGGCATGCCTTCTCTAATTGATTTCCTTGCCAAGGTGTCAACTTGCACATTTTGATTTATTTCGCGATGTCCAGGAATCCATAAAAATGTAACCTTTTGTCCCTTTAAATGTAGCTCGTAAATTCTTTTACATACATTCACTATTATCGGATGCGTTGAATATAGATCACACCTAATTTGGAGAGCAGATAGAGAATCTGTAAATATTGTTAAATGGGTTTTTGTTGGAAAGTTAACATTCCGGGCTTTGTCAATTGCTAGTAGCTCAGCTGTGTAGTTACTGCAGATCGCTGGGAGAGCGAACATACAGGATCCTGATGAGCTAAGTATTGCAGCACCAACTCCATTGCTGTC
The DNA here is from genome assembly GCA_946811695.1 of Gonocerus acuteangulatus. Taxonomy (NCBI): domain Eukaryota; kingdom Metazoa; phylum Arthropoda; class Insecta; order Hemiptera; family Coreidae; genus Gonocerus; species Gonocerus acuteangulatus. The sequence continues at coordinate 52,869,051 of OX328128.1, forward strand.
TTTGGAGCCATCCGTATATATTTCATGACCTTCAACGAGTGCGGTTTTTAATTTTCTATATTCTGTCACAAATATGAAAGGGTCTGTGTTGTTTTTATTATGCTTTGATCTGTTCCGATGAAACGGAATCATGATCTATGGCTGGTACTGTTATATTATGATCTAGTAATAATTTGTATATTCTCGAAGGGAAAGATTTTAGGATAAGACGGTTTCTAACATTATTATGAAAGTATGGATTTAGAGGATGGTTTTGTGAAGCTCTAATTGAAAAATAGTAGCTTAGCATCAGCTGGTTCCTCTTGTACTGTAAAGGGAGATCTCCAGCTTCTACATATAGACTCGAGATAGGGCTCGATCGGAAAGCTCCGGTAGCAAGTCTAAGTCCGCTATGATGAACAGTATCTAACATCTTAAGCGTTCTACTTGATGCGGTGCCATAAGCCATGCAACCGTAGTCCAATTTTGCTCTAACAAATGCTTTATAAAAGAGTAACATGCATGTACGGTCAGCACCCCAAGAAGTAGAGTTAAGACATTTGAGTAAGTCTAAATGGACATTTTAATGATCTAATCGAATCCATAATATGGTATATTCTTAGAAACCAGCAATTGATATATTATATCAATTGATGGTTTTTAAGAAATTGGTAAAAACCTATAAAAAAACTAAAACAAGTTATAAAAAAGAGCACTTTACTAATAAGCTGGAGGACCTTTTATTTTCTTTTTTAGCTAGCAAATTCAGTATTCGGAAGCGAATTACTAATATTCCTAACGGTCAAAGGTTTTCTTACAGCACAACGAAACTCAGCATAAGTCGTGTGCAACTGCAAAGATACTTTGTAATATATGAGTTTAAAAAAATATATAGTTTTCAAGATTACATGTTTTTTTGTTTTTTTTTTGCGATATTCGCTTTAGGAAAGATGTACACCTGAATGATGAGACAATGTGGAATTCGGCTAACAAGACATGATGTCACCGACTAGAAATTAAATTGAAAAAATACGTTATTTTTGGTATTTCTCTTATGAATAACAAATAAATTGTCATACCAGTATATGCACACAACAAAAAAATAGGTAGAAGAAAACAAAAAGTAATTTAAAAATTATTGTACTGTTATATGATGACGTTCGGGATGAGAAAGCTAGATTAGAGCGCCAGTGTCTAATTTAAGAAATTAGGGTTTTAGCGTCCATGGTGTCATCCAGATCTTTATCTTTGAAAATTATAACACCACGCTGTCCATCGTCGTGGGAGCGCACAGTGGGGCGAGTGACAGGGTAAGCCGGACATTCATTAATATCTCCGGTTCTACTGACCCTAGCGTATTGCTTCTGGTGTCATTTTAAAGCAAATCCAATACTCTATTTAATTTAACTACACGATTAGCAATTTCACCAGTTCCGATATATTGGGTGACATTTATATGTGTACATACATATTATGTATATCGTTATTTTTTTCAGATGTTCACAAACTAAAACTATAAACAAAAATATGTCTGGTCGGTAAAATTAAATGAAATCGATTTATTTAGTATAATAATAAGAATTTTAAGCAGAAAGAATAATTAATGTTTCTAAAATTTCAAATGTATTTTATTTTTATTTTTCTTATTGATAACGAGCATTTTCAGATTTGAATGTGTTTTTATTTGAACGAAATCCGTTTTTGCCTTGCTCGAATGATTTTGATCTAGTAGGTAGACCTGTCTTGTGAAAATAAGTCCCTGCTAGTTATTCGTGATTTTTCCCCAACAATGGTTACAATGATCTCATTCCGTTTAAGTTGAAAATGTAACACCATTTCCTTAATTCCTCCACAAAACCGTTTATCGCACTATATGTAGTCGCAAAACCAAGTAAGTTAGTCCATTTTTCCGAAGCCGTGTCAAAATCCATAAAATTAATATTGTTGTTTGCACTACGCTGTCCCAAGGTGCTATACCATTGGGAATGAACGTACCGCTGTAATGCTGGTGCTGATTCACATGAATGGAGTGGACTGTATTTCGGGATATTTGAAAGTATGCACGGATATGAAATAAATTAAGTGTAATAATATTATGTTACATGTTTCTATGAGTGGGGGGTGGCCGAAAAGGGTTATAATATTGGTTAATGTGTTAGTGGTTTTTGAGGTTTATAAAGGGGGGTTTATATTAAAATAAATTGATGTCTGGTCCATGCGGTCTGCTGAAGCAGGAGTAGTCTCTCATGTTGGGATAGTTGTGCTACTCACTGTGGGGTCCTTTCTTCTCTTCATCCTCCTCCATGTTGCTCTCCGGGTTGCTTGTGGTCTCTACTCGACCATGGCCAAAGCTATGTGTTTTTGTAAAAGGATGCACATGGTGTCCACAGCATACATTAGAAGTTGCTAATGGAGTCCTGGTCCCTTTGTTTTAACGGTCTCTAGCATTTGAACTGCATGGAGGTAGCAGATGCATATATGGAGGCAACCTCTATGGTGAGCCGAGTGATGACGTCACAGGTTGGCTGCTATGGGGGTTTACATCAAACAAACCGCCCACCTAAATTTGACCCGGTTAAATTTAAATAAAGAAAACAAAACTTAAGTTATGGAGCATACAAATAATAAACATCACATGGGGAAAAAATATAACAATGACAAATGATGAAAGAAGACGATCACTGCATCGCTTATAAAAAGATAAATAATTACTTAAATTTAACAAAATAATAAATTTAATTGCTTCCTTCAGTTACCCTACTGAAATGAATAAATACATGAATAGTTACCAAAACATGGTAGACGACAAAAATTAAAAGTTTAATTATCCTTGGACTCCTTGTCCTCGGGAAGAAAAAGGGGGACAAGCGATGACACTGCTCTGGTAAGGTGACTGCCGGAAGGAGTCCTGACAACTACCGAGCGCGTAACACCGTCTCTACCCGGAAAGGTTTCGACGACTCTGCCGACAGGCCAGTGGCCAATGGCTGGGCGTTTCTCGACGAGAATGACCAAGTCACCAGGCTGAAGATCAGGGGTTCTTCGCGTCCATTTGGACCTTTGTTGAAGGGTGTGGAGATATTCCCTTCTCCACCTAGGTAGCTCAACCTGATAACGGCCGTCCTTCGTGCGGCTGTGCGGGTTCTGAAAATGCTGCTCACACATTTCGTCTTTTGTTTTGATGCTGGACGTTGAGAGACAAAACAGAACGCTTGTTTCCGGGCTCTCGGTGGCTTCTAACTTCCCCGAGACCACAAGTCCAAAAACTGAAGGTGTAAGGTACAAATCGCCGACCTCGGATTTTATTGGAGCTCCGTTGATTAGCTGTGGGTATAGATCACTGCCAATCAAAGCATCCACTGGAACCGATTTGGCAAAATCCTGGTCCGCTAGCGGGAGAGATGAGAGTCGCTCGTAGACATTTGGAGGAGCTGGGAGATTGGGCAGCGCTGAGGTGATCCGTTCGACGATCAAAACTTTGGTCTTATATTCCTTTGGGGAGGAATATGGCTTGATCACACAGGTCGCAGTGTTTAGGGGTTGAGCGATTTTGGAACCCCCGAGTCCACACACGTTTCCTATGAATGTTTCAACGGGCGCCCCTATCCGACGGGCTAGTTGCCTAGTGATAAAAGTGTGTTGGCTGCCGGAATCCAACACGGCGCGGATGGGGTATAGTTTTCCCTTTGGGGATTTGATGAGTGCTTGTACAGTGCCCAAGAATACTAGTCCGCCCGAATATGCAGGTTCTTCGGCTGAGGATTCGAAGCCAATGAACGCATCAGGGATTTGTGGATTGGCAGGTTCTTCATATTTTGTTCCATTTTTACTTGATGTTAATGTAGCAGCTACCTTTTCCTCGTGTATAAGACTATGATGCCTTCCTTTGCAAAATTTGCACGAAAATTTCGACGGGCAGCAGGCACTATTATGCCCTTCGCGAAGGCAGTTGGAGCATCCCTTCCAGGCGGCAACGAACTCCGATCTTTGTTCAACCGCGAGAGACGCAAATCTGATGCAAAATGATAAAAGATGTCTGCCGTGACAATACGGACATTGGCCCGAATGCGCCTGGAAACTGCGCGACCTTGTGGGAATCGCAAAATGACGCCTTTGACCTTGTGGTTTTTTTGGATCCTTGTTTCCTGGAATGTTTGTTCTAGGTGATGGGCTGCGGCGGTTAGTATTTGTCACATGAAACGATACACCATTATATTTTGCAGACCACCGATTGGGATATTTAGCCCTTGAATCGCCTTTTGGGCGCGATTCAGCAGGCATCGACGACGCTGACGACTCTACGTCTCTTGATAACTTAAATGCCATAAGACGTTGGCGCACAAAGTCTATGACGTCCGCAGCAGATGGCATGGCTTTCGGGTCACTGCGAGCTAGCTCGAACTGCCTCCGCGTCTCCGTGTTAAGAGAGCGGAGCGCTAGCTTAGAAAGTATGAAGTCCGCTGGATTGGCAAGATTGAGAGACAAGAACCCTTCGATGCTGTCACCGACCTGAGTCAGAAACTGCTCATATCGCTGACGTTCACCTAAGTTGCCTTTACAGTCGCTGTCAAGAATCCGGTGCAAGTACATGCTGGCCAGAACACGAGGGTTGTCATATGCTTCCGTAAGTTTCTCCCAAGCTAGCTCGTATGATTCTTCGACTTTAGGGAACCGCCAAATGAGGGAAAAGGCTTCTCCTTTTAGGGCTTGCATTAAATAATGTAGCTTGTCAACTTTCGGCAATCTGGTATTGTTGTGGATGAGAGATACAAATGAATCCTTAAAACTCGTCCATTGAAAAATATCTCCTGAAAAGCTGGGGATCGATATTTTGGGAAGTTGAGCTCTGTCAGATCCGCTTAAGTTCAAAGCGCCAAGGACTTGACTGAGGTCTTCGGGAAGCATAGTTTGACGAGCATCCCGGGGTTCTTCCTTCGCTTTGAGGTGGGAACGCAGAGCGCGAGCGTTAAATATCTCGCTCTGCACTTGGTCGTAGTGCTCCTCCCAAGCTCTTGAGGGAAATTGATCTGGCTTGTCTATCAAGACGTGGATCCTATCAAGCTCATCCCAGGTTTCTTGATAAGACGCCCAATGTGCTTCGGCTGAATCGTGGTGCACGAGAAATAGATACGTTTGCGAATCATCAGCGATGGCGGCTTTCCGTACTGTGGACAAACTGGTAATGTTTCTCTTGAGAGACCGCAACTTCCGTTCAAGGATCTTGATGTGAGAGTCGTAATCAGGGATAGACTCAGGCATGGTTGAAAATTCTTCTATCAATAGAGATGACTTGAAAGTAGAGTGTAAAATGATTAAGATACTACAACCCATCGAGCAAAGAGGAGAGGAGAGAAGAGAGAGAGAAAGCAAGACCATGAGGAGAAAAAATGCAAAAAAAAGAGTGCAAATGATGAGCATCACGAACATTCTATAGAAATAAAATAAATAGAAAATTGTATAATGGCTTTAAAGTAATAAAGCAGTAAATAATAGCACCAATTATTGATTCAGCAAATTAATATATTTAATGATGTCAACAAGCAAAGCAAATAATTATTATAAACTAATAAATTGACCTAAGTAGGCAAGAAATAAAGTAAAGGCATGACAATGATGACGTCACGCAGAGGATGACTGTGCAGCACGGAGAGTTCAGAGAGCTGTAAAGAGACAGACCTCTCTGTTGAGGCAGTAACCTGCCCAGATATATGATAACAACTGACATTAGCACATTGTGTTCTGTACTAAGTTATTTGCTCTTTGCTAAGTTAAAAGTGTTGACAATCATTTAATAGTGACTAAATCATTGTATATAAGAATAAATAAGGTGCTAAAGGACAATTGATAATGTCAAATTAATTATATAAAGATGATAGCTGCACTATGTAGGCAGAAATGACTAAGTATTGTAACTTATTATTATCTAATTAAATAGATACACAGAAAAATATAATGACAAAGATGAGTATTTTATTTATTTAAATCCATATAATTGTTGAAAATTGCAAACCGCAAGGCTTAATGAATGCTGAGTGAATAACTATTCACCCTTATTAATCACTTAATGGAGAATTGGAACTTAAGTCAGGTAAATAAAGAACTTAGATGATTATAACTTATGATTGTATCCAGGCAATATTGAAAATTGATACAAAGCACTAGCAATAAAAGGTAAGTGATTTTGCTAGGAAAAGCAGTGATAGAAGTAAGCTGAATGATTATTACAATTATTTTACCAAAATTATCACAACATTGTCATAAATTAATTAAATTGTTGATCAATTTATAATCATCTGATTAAAATGCTCATTAATTTCTAAAGGTTTACTCAATTTGATTAATATTCTTAACAGAACTCATTTACCAGATTGAGAGATACTATATGTTTGATAATTAATGTTTCTTTTCTGCAGAAACATCTTAATATAAACATTAAATAATACAGTTTGCCTCAATGGAGAAAAAAAAAATTAATAATTAACTGATAATAATGAAAGCAAACTCTGAAGTACAGTAACTGCACTTGTAACTGTTGAAAGTTGCAACTTGTATCCTATAATCTATTAACTATGCAAGTTAAATAAAATAAAGAGCTTTAAACACTAAAGTAAATAGCATTTTTGGTTCTACTATTAAAGATATGCCTAATATATACACAATAATTAATATTACTGTTAACTGAAGCAAAAAAAGTAAAAAATGTAAAATTATTTGAGAATCAATCATGTTGATAATTCTAATTAATTAAAAATTACTGCGATGCAATGATTTACAAGTAGGATTGACCTAATAGGAGCAATATATGAAAATAATAATTCTAATAATGAAGATTATGCAGACAATGATGATGAAGAATAAACAAAATAAATTGAGAAAGCTCAGTAAATATGATTTTAATTTTGAACCCAATTGTTGGGTTAATTTTATCCGGCCCTGCTGGACCACTATGTTTGCACTACGCTGTCCCAAGGTGCTATACCATTGGGAATGAACGTACCGCTGTAATGCTGGTGCTGATTCACATGAATGGAGTGGACTGTATTTCGGGATATTTGAAAGTATGCACGGATATGAAATAAATTAAGTGTAATAATATTATGTTACATGTTTCTATGAGTGGGGGGTGGCCGAAAAGGGTTATAATATTGGTTAATGTGTTAGTGGTTTTTGAGGTTTATAAAGGGGGGTTTATATTAAAATAAATTGATGTCTGGTCCATGCGGTCTGCTGAAGCAGGAGTAGTCTCTCATGTTGGGATAGTTGTGCTACTCACTGTTGGGTCCTTTCTTCTCTTCATCCTCCTCCATGTTGCTCTCCGGGTTGCTTGTGGTCTCTACTCGACCATGGCCAAAGCTATGTGTTTTTGTAAAAGGATGCACATGGTGTCCACAGCATACATTAGAAGTTGCTAATGGAGTCCTGGTCCCTTTGTTTTAACGGTCTCTAGCATTTGAACTGCATGGAGGTAGCAGATGCATATATGGAGGCAACCTCTATGGTGAGCCGAGTGATGACGTCACAGGTTGGCTGCTATGGGGGTTTACATCAAACAATTGTTCTATCTAAATAATCAAAATAGATCTTCGTTTGTGGCAATTTCCATTGTGTCAAAGTGCGAGTGAACATCGGACTGATTCCTATTTTGGCTTTAAAGAGGATATCCAAATAAAAAATAAAAGTCCGTCACGCAGGAGCTGCATAACTAAGCACTTTCCTCAGAATTTGGGTAGTTTAGACTGCTTTCCAGAACAATTTGCTTGAAATATCCTACATAAATAAAATAAAAACGTGAATAGTTCTCATTTTGTAATGAGTAACTGATCAATTATTAATCTGCTTCCAGAGTTATGTTTACACATGGTACCTACTACACTACGTAATAAATACAAAAATCCTCATATTATCGTATTTTGATCTAACGCAGGAACAGGATACAGTCACTCTAGTGGTAGAAAGCGCTCCTTGCGGCGGCTTTGTGAACCTACGTCTGCCGGCTTTTCTATTCAAATATATTACAAATTAAACCCCGCTTTCCGATTGACCGATTCAGCTCATTTTTACAACACTTCTTTCTCATGAGTTACCCACGACGTATACCGCGTTTCGTTACAATACAGCAGAAATTACGACCGGTATGAGTATATTAGGAATTTGGGTCCGGAGTAAACCCCCCCCCCCTTCTAATGAACCGATTTAGTTTATTTTTACAACACACATTTACCTGTGGATTAGCACTACGAATACCGAGTTTCGTCGAAATATACCAAAAATCACGGCTGGTAGTGGCGAATTGGCATTGTGGGTCCGGAGTAAACCCCCCCTTCTAATGAACCGATTTAGTTCATTTTTATATCTCACTTTTCTCTCTATATTACCACTACGAATACACAGTTTCGTTGAAATATAACAAATATTATGGCTGACATAGTCAAATAAGTGTTTTGGGTTCGGGGTAAACCCCCCCTTTCGGTGGACCGACTTTAGTGGTTAACGAACTCGTTCAATCGTTTGCTAATTGAGTGCTATATACCAAGTTTGACGAAAAAACAAAAACTCTGGCCGCTATCGTGTTAACAGACACATATATATATATATATATATATATATATATATATATATATATTTATATATGTATATAGATATATATAAATTTTAACGGGGGTCATTTTCGGTGTCTACTAGGTAGGATCGATAAAGATTTGAAGAAATTTTTCAAAAATTCCGTCATGAGTCCAACCTCAATAGCTACTTTCCTTCGGAGGAAAGTGCTAAAAGAAGCAACAAGTAATTGGATTAATGAAATGTCAACGAAGGCGCTTAAAATAAAATATCTAACGAATAGGCAAGTTTAGGCTATGTATATATATTTTTATTGAAAAAAAAATATTAACAGATTAAAATACCTATTACTTAAAATAGTGCACCTACAGATCACTACACTATAATATTGGTGCTATAATGATGGAAAAAACAAGATTGTTTATACGGGAGATAAAATAGTTCTGTTTGCCCGTCCACTGTTAGGCTAGATATGACGGCGTAGTAAATAAGACAATATACTCCTCAACTAGTGCCTACTGGTATTTTTGGGGGCAAATACCGGCCATTTCCGAAATCAATTAAATAGCATCATTTTCTGCTCGATGTAAAAAAAATTAGGTGAATTTTTTAAAATATTTTGTGCCAGTATTTTATTTATTATAATACCCTTAATGTGTACTGGAAGCAAGAATAATTTATGAAATGAAAAAAGAGTACACAACCTATTTAAAAAGCCAAGGTTTTTTTGACATAGCAATTATAACTAGGCTTTATGTAAAAACCAATCCAATTATGTGGCTAAAAATCAATCTGCTCAGTAGAAAAGGGTTTAATTGTTAATAACAATAGAATCAAAATCCCAAATTAAAAGGTTTATTTTTTCCCCCAATGGCCAACATTACCGTGAGATCGCCCCACTGTGCGACAAACACTTGGGCCAAACGACATTTCCTGTTTCACAAAAGGCTACAGTCTCTAAATCTAGACCGATTTCTACGAATTTCTTTTTAAATGAAAGCTAACAAAATTCAGAACAACTTTGTCTGGTCAGATTTTTGTTTTTTTCTTTCCCCTGTTTATTAAATTGTGAGTAAATAATTCAAGAACGTTTACAATTGAACATAATTGAAAATAATATTTGATTTTTCATCTAAGTTAATATCAAAACTGATGTCGTTGAAAATAAACATTCAAATCTTGATTAGACTAGAAAAAATCATAATATATTTTCAAATCATATTATTTCAATTAATTGCATTGTTGAGTTAAGATAACTTTACGTTTTATGAAGA